>PVIA01011449.1:0-44309 GCA_004024845.1 Tonatia bakeri
GGCCGGACCGCAGCACTCTTGTCTACATTTTTATTTACTTCTGCTTCAGGAGAAACAGTCTCATTCATGGTCTTCCATCCCTCAAACTACCCAAACAACCTTAGGTATTTCCGTCCCATTCACACCCCAGTGCAGACCCTTATTTCAGAGAGTTTCATTAACTCACCATTAAAGCCCAGGCCTATCTCTGATCTCCACCCCTGGTTGTCGGCAGCCACTGGAAAACTATTTAGAAGAGCTTGGAATGAGGTCTTTTGACAGCAATTAGTGTCTGCTGGCCATGTATTAGCCCTAAGAATTTGTGGAACCATCTACTTCAAGCATTTATTTCCTTAACTTCTCTCTCCTCTGCTTTTCCATAAAACAAGCTTTGACTGAATCCAAAGACATAGTTTTATTTCTCTAATTTTCCTGCATAATACTCATACTAGTTCCTAACTCTTACTAGTATCCATGGTTGGGGATCTGACACCCTAGAGCTGTACAATCCAATATGGTAGCCACTAACCACATGTGACTGCTGGTACTTATAATGTGTGATTAGTCCAATTGAGATATGCTATCAGTAATTAAAAGGCACACAATTTCAAAATTGTATAAAATACTTCATTGATACTTTTTAATCTTAATGACATATTAAAATAATAATGTTTTGGATATATAGATTTAAGTAAAATATAAAAATTAATGTCACCTGTTCATTTTTACTTTTCTTAAAAATGTGGCCACGTGCCCTGGCTAGTGTGGCTAAGTGGGTTGGAGCATCATCTCAATACACCAAAAGGTGTGGATTGATCCCCAGTAGGTGCACGTATGGAATCAATGTTTCTCTCTCATCAATATCTGTCTGTCTGTCTGTCTCTCTCCTCACCCCAAACCCCACCCCTTCCTCTCTCACTAAAAGAAATGAAAAATGTCCTTGGGTGAGGATTAAAAAAAAATGAGAAAAATATGAGAAAATTTAAAATTTCATATGTGGTTCATACTATACATTTCTATTGGACAGCACTGCCCTAGAATTTGTCTTGTGCCCCATACACTATGAACTCATCCGTGGCCTGAAACTGCTGTAGCCACATTACCTACTCAAAGACTTACCTGCCATCTGGACTTCTCTCAGTGCTATGTCCCAGGACTAGACAACCCAGGCCACATCCATTAAATTCAAGCTGAACAATCTCAGGCTAATTTGTCATATCTTTGAACATAGTACCTTGGCCTGCTCTTGTCAGGACAATCCTTTACCATTACTTGAGTTTCCATCATCTGTTCCTGCCCAGCTTCCTTCTCTTTTCCCATAGTCATCTCAGCAAGCCCACTCATAATCTCCTCCAGCTCATTCCCTTACATGGAACCCCTCCATCTTTCTCACTTCCTATGTATAAATGCTGCCCATGCTACCACCCCAGTCACCTTTACCATGAAGCTTTCCTCACAGCTCCAGTGCCTTGTAGCCCTTTCTCCTATCCAAAATCCTGTCGTTGTATTCATCTCCTACCTTGTTGCTTAGCAAGTGGGTACTGTTCTGTTCTAGCACCTGTTTCACACATGTGAATGTTTTCTCCTTACTGGTTTGTTAGCTCCTGAATGAAGGGTTCATTTCTTGTGTTTCTTTCCAACACCTTCCCTCTATGCTATACCCCCAACCTGAAAGGATGCAATCATAAAGCAACAGGTAAGTATTTGGCAAACACCTACTTCAGTAATTAACCAAAATATTCAATGAATTTTTAAAAAATGGAGCTGTACAATCCAATATGGTAGCCACTAACCACATGTGACTGCTGGTACTTATAATGTGTGATTAGTCAAAGGACTTGAGCAGACACTTCTCCAAGGAAGACAAACAGAGGATTCAGAGACATATGAAAGGATGCTCAGTATCACTAGCCATCAGAGAGATGAAAATTAAAACCACAATGAGATACCACTTCACACCAATGAGAATGGCCATCACAAAGCAACAAATAACAAATGTTGGAGGAGGTAAGGAAAAAAGGGAACCCTAGTGCATTGTTGGTGGGATTGCAGACTTGTGCAACCACTATGGAAAACAGTATGGAATTTCCTCCAAAAACTAAAAATGGAAATGCCTCTTGACCCAGTGATGCCACTACTAGCAGGGTGCTTCAGAACCCTGAAACACCAATCCAAAAGAACCTTTGCACACCAATGTTCACAGCAGCACAATTTACAATAGCCAAGTGCTGGAAGCAACCCTAGTGCCCATCAGTAAATGGATGGATCAAAAAACTATAGTACATTTACACAATGGAATACTATGCAGCAAAAAAAAGGAAGGAGCTCCTACCCTTTGCCACAGCATGGACAGAACTGGAAAGCATTATGCTAAGTGAAATAAACCAGCCAGTGAAAGACAAATACCATATGATCTCACCATTAACAGGAACCTAATCAACAAAATGAACAAACAAGCAAAGTATAGCCAAAGACATTGAAATTGAGAACAGGCTTACAGTGATCAGAAGGGAAAGGGCAGGGGATAAAGGGTTGAAAGGGTGAAGGGTTTACAGGAACAATTATAAAGGACATGTGGACAACAAGAGGGGTTGGAAATGGGGGAGGGAAGCGGGGAGGGCTGGGGTGGATGGGAAACATGGGGGGAAAAGGCAGAAAACTGTACTTGGAAAACAATAAAAAGTAAAAATAAACTTCCCAGCCTCTCTAGTTAAATGGGAATTTGCTGGGTTATCATTATTTTTCTACTGTTTGCATTACTACATTGCCACTGTTGAGTGACCACTATGTCAACAGATTCCTGCATAAATTTTAAAAAGTTTATGTATGTTATTATCAAAGGGAAATACATAGTCATAACTGCAAGAAAATTACATTGTGGTTCCATTCCTCTCACATTTTAGTTTGCAATACAGTAGCATAAAGTATCTACTCAACTCTTCAAAAATAGGAGAATCATTTACTTTACTACATGAAGCATCCTAAATTCCATGTAATAAAAACAATGTCAGATCTAGTGAAACTTATTTTTATCTGCCTTCAGGAGCTATGAGTGTATATGTATCTTCTTCACTACTAGTTATAGGATAAGAATCAAATCTGCTACCCAGTCTTCAATTGATGAGGCCAATAACTGCCCATAAAATGTGGGAATATAGAAAAGACAATACAGCAATATGTCATGTATTCATTTGCCAGTGTTAACAGATTTGGAGTCACTAGAGCTAGACTTGGTAGTGTTATCAAGTACTATTAGCAGTCAGTATCAGGTTTGGTGGGACCTCTGTCACTCAGATTAAATGTTATTCAAACATCAAGAAGCTATTTCCCTAAAACCTAGCAGTCACCTCATAACTATTACAAAAAAAAATAGGTAACTGGTACCATATATCTTCAGAAAAGTACCTAGGCACAAAATCATAATTTTCTTTATTCATATTTAATAAATTTCTTGCTTTTAAATGTTGGTTCACACACTTTGTGTTCTAAAACATCCTCTAACCATTACCTCAGTCCTTGAATTCTTGCCTATCAGAATGCTTTATTAACACACCCTAGTATTCAGTTGTGATTGTAATACACTATCTTGGTACATTCTTTCATTCCTTGTTGTTGTGGTTATTGCCTTAAAAACAAATAAAAAACTAAAATAGTGCCACAAACATCCAAAAGAGGCTCAGAAACAGTCTTTTCCATGAATATCTTTTTTTGGACAAGGTATTCATGGAACAACATAAATCATCAAACCTAAACAGTTAAAATTACTTCAGGTCAAAAATATGTTTAAAAAAATAAAAGATTTTACATACAATGTTGGCAATAACACTTCAGAAATGAACAGTCTTTTATATTGCTCCAAGAATTAGAAGTTGATTCGAACATTCTGAATGGCATTTTTGCAATACTCATCAAAAGCCTTAGAATATTACCCCAAATTTCCATTTTTGTGAATCCATCCAAAAATAATTATGGATATGTTTAAAGATAGAGCATATGGGATATACATTGCAGTGGTGAGTATGTGGCCTATTCTGCCATCAGGGAGGGAATGAGAAAGAACGGGACAAGGTTCACCTCCTAGTAACTTTGCCTAGTCGTTATTTAGGTATTCCTGTGAGTCTACAACCACTCCCAATGCTATTCCCACCTTCATCTGTTACTGGGGAGATGTGAGTCAGGGCACTCTCCCTGTTCTGTTCTGGCCTTGCTCTCAGGAGAAGAATTCAAGCAAGAGACAGAATGTACAGTGGAAATGAGATAAGTTTATTTATGAAATACATGTGAGTACAAAACTGCAAGCAGGCACACAGCTAGTCTGAATGCCCCATGAAGAGAGGTAATAAAGTTGTTAGTACAATAAGTTTGTTAGTAAGTTTGTCTTATACACTTGAGCACCTGGCTACAAGTGGGCACTCAGCTAATCTGAGTGCACTGACTATTGGGGTTCAGGGATTATATACTTTAGCCATCTTCTATAGTCCCCCTCTTCTTCCCCCTTGCAGACCTTGGGATTAAGTCACAAAGGCTTTCTTTCCCAGGTAGGGAAATCATTACAGAGGCTTTCTTTCCCAAGGAAGTGATATACACAGAATTTCAAGGTCTCCCCTTCTCCTGTGCTGTGATGTTGGGAATTTTGCTTGTGATGTTGGGAATGTCTGGCAATCTAACTGACCTGCTCAGCACTACTGAATCAACTGGTGAGACATGTCTCTCTTGTTTCTAGCCTCTTGTTTTAAGTTCTTCCTTAAATAGCACTGGCCAAGGAACCTGCTTTATTTCCCCTCCTGCAGCTCACTCTTAACACATCCATAGGAAAAAGGACATGTTTAATGCAAAGGATCTTTCTGTGGAAAGCCATATATTGTTTGTTACCTTTTCTAGACATTGGATGTGTTAATTATGTTATTTCAAGGAAATTAACATACCTTTTAGAAAAGTGATTCTCATGTAGGGCTCCTTTTGAATCCGTGATTTAAGACTCATCAGCACAGAGGGAAGGTAGGCTGGTGAATGCTGGAGGGGTGAGGTGGGGGGAAAGTGCGAGGTAGCTGGCTGAGCTGGTGGGGGATCAAGGGCTCCATGTGACTGGCTGTGGATGACAGGCGTGCATGGGTGGTGGCCAGGCTCTGGCCCAGTGTGGCGGGTTTATGCAGAGGAGGCCACTGGTGTGCGAGAACCTGCACATATACATGTCTGGTGAGCCAGGCCCCAACAGTGGCAGGAACTCCCTCTACAACACCTGTGCCTGTCTTGCAGCCCCTGGGGCTGGAGCAGCCTTGCAGATGCCAGCCTGTGTCCAGAAGGAAGACAAGGATAGCGCAGGCTGGAGTGCCACTCTACGAGACTGTCTCCTACCCTCCCCTGCATGTGCTTTGAGAACACCAGAAAGATGCCTTCTAGTGCCAGTGCCCTGGATTTCTTCTAGCTCTTTGTTGGACAACAACGTCCTCAACTGAGAATAGGATGGTGCAGACTAACCTGTACGCCAAGGACTTCCAAGAGCTCTTGGGCAGCAACAGTTCCTGGGCTGAAGTGAGGTTGCTGGAGATGAAGCCATTCCTGGGCTACATGATCTCCACTAGCATCTGCCTCTGAGAGTCAGTCCTTGGCATCTGAAGCTTCTATAGCAGGAGCTTGCTGCTCATCTGGAGCTAGGCCAGCTTTGAGAGGATCCTCAAGTACTTACTCTCATGTGGTGGCCTTCCACTCCAGCCAGACCATGAAGGCCTCTGCAAGGTCCAGCCCTTCCTCACTCCCCTAAGGATCTGCTTTGACTCTGCATTTAGGCATTCCCAAACCCAAGGGCTACATGAACCCCTGAGTGACGAGGACCCTGTTGAGATGGATACCGAGCCAGCGGTAACCATCACTGCTGCAGAAGCTCATTGAAACACGAGAAAAACGTACACATGGACAACCGAGTCCTGTGGAGAAATAGGTATGAAATGGCCACTCTAGTGGAGGGTGTCTCGTTCTCCTGCTCAAGCAGGCTTTTATTCAACATACTGATACAGTTTTTGAATTACAGTCTGACCATGGAAAGTAAAACAAGTAGTTTAGCATTTCAAAGGGAGTGACAAATCTCCTGCTGGGATTCTGAGCTTAGATTTTGGGGTTTTATCATTTAAAAAGACTACAGGACCTAAAAGCTTAGATTCATTTCCTGCCCGTGCCTTCACATTCTAATTAAAGAGCATCCTCCAGCAAGCAGATCTTACAGGATCTTTCATATTCTATGTCTCAGGCCTGATTACCCCAGGGGCTGCCAACTCTGGTCTGGACTGCACTGCCCCTGTTATTTCCGCAGGTCTGAGTCAGTCAGAGGAGACAAAGGCAGCTGGGAGACTTGGATTTCTCAGTGACTCAGGCTTTGACAAAGCCAAGGGGGCAAGGGTCGATGTCGATCACCCCTTCATTTCCACAGCCCCCAAGTTCTTCCCTGAGGCCTCCACGTGATCATGCCTGTCTTAGGCGATTCCCTCCATGGGAAATCTTACCTGTCATTGGCTAACTGATCAAGCACTGGGGGCTGGCACAGAACAGGCAGCATTCATGCAAGGGAAATAAGTTTTGTCTCTTTAGTATCTCCTGGTTCAGAGGCCTCAGCCTTAGCCACGGGTGGTTACATCTTCCTGAGACCAGGCAGGGCAGACCTCAACACCCTGTGTTCATTGCCACCTGCCAAGAGCCGGAACCGCTGAAGAAGAAAAAGCAGAAATTTCACCTGTGGGTCAGGCAGTGTTGTTCCACTGGCTTCATCATCTAGGTGAGCTGCAGCCACACCTGGGGGCCAAGGGAGAGTCAGGGACCTTGGCTCATTGTTACCTGATGAACTGCTCACTGAACCCTTTGCACTGTGCACCACCCAAATGTTCCAGCCCATGCTGGGCACCAGGGTAGCCAGCACTGTCCTCTGCATGTTCTTCCTACCCAATTCAGCCCCTCTGGTTGGTTATATAGCATCAGTAAACACTGATCAAGACTCAGGCCTCCTGATCCCAGTGGTTACCTAGGTGTCTGAGCCAGGCAGGCACTCAAAAGGAGGAAATCCGCAGCCCACATGAGGCAAACAGGGCTGTGGACCCCCGAGCTCAGGCATAGAATACAGGAATAAAGACTCTGGGCTTTGGGCCAACATGGAGTTGTAGGTAGAAACTCTTCACTTCTTCGTACAACATAAAGAAGGATAATTACCAATCTGAAATCAATAAACAATCAGAAGTACCTGAATATCAAACTGCATGGAACTCTGACAATGAAGGAATTAAAGAAAAAATCAACCAGAACAACCAGACCCACAAGAACTGGCAGTGAGGCCTTGCTGGCCCACCAGCTGAGAAAAACCACACTGAGGCAGCAGACTGGGCAGGCGGGGCTGACTGGGGGGAGGCAGTGGTCTGCAAGGGCTGGGCTGGCTGGAGGCAAAACTGAGACTCAGAGCTGACTGTGCAGTATAATGGAGGTTGCTGCAGTGGAAAAAACTCCCAGTCTCATGCAAGAGTCCATTGGAAAGTGTGCTAGAGTAGAGCAGGGGAGCTGCATTGTTTCTTCTCTGGCCCTTCCCCTATAGGCAGTGCTATAAGACAGCAAAGAGGGTTGCCCTGCCCAGTGAATAACTAAGGCTCTGCTCCCTTATAACTTATCAGGTGTGCTAAGACAAAGAAATATGGCCTAAATGAAAGAACAGAAAAAAACTTCAGATAGAGAAATAAGTGATGAGGAGATAGCTAACCTATCTGATGGAGAATTTAAGGCCCTGGTAATCAAAATGCTCACAGAACTGATTGAGCTTGATCAAAAAATGAAAAAACAAATGAAAGATACCAAAAATGAAATAAAGCAAAATATGCAGGGAACCAACAGTGACAGGAAGGAAACCAGGACTTCAAGCAATGATTTGGAACAAAAGAAAAAAAAAAAAGAACATCCAACTGGAACAGAATGAAGAAACAAGAATTCAGAAAAGTGGAGAGAGACTTACAAACCTCTGGGACAACCTGAAATGTTCCAATATCTGAATAATAGGGGTGCCAGAAGAAAAAAAAAACAACAATAAATTGAAAACTTATTTGAACAAATAATGAAGGAAAACTTCCCCAGTCTGGCAAAGGAAATAGATTTCCAGGAAGTCCAGGAAGCCCAGAGAGTCCCAAAGAAGTTGGACCCAAAGAGGAACACAGCAAGGCACATTACCATTAAGCTACCCAAGATTAAAGATAAAGAGAGAATCTTGAAAGCAGTGAGAGACAAGGAGACAGTTACCTACAAAGGAGTTCCCATAAGACTATCAGCTGATTTCTCAAAAGAAACCTCACTGGCAAGAAGGGGCTGGAAAGAAGTATTTGAAGTCATGAAATAGAGTAATCCAAGATAGCTCTACCCAGCAAAGCTTTCATTTAGAATGGAAGGGCAGATAAAGTGCTTCCCAGATAAGGTCAAGTTAAAGGAGTTCATCATCTCCAAGCCATTATTATATGAAATGTTAAAGGGACTTATCTAAGAAAAAGACCAAAAATATGAACAATAAAATGACAACAAACTCACAACTATCAACAAATGAACCTAAAAGAAAAGAAAAACAATTTTAAAAAAACCCTAAGCAAACATCTAGAACAGAAAGAGAATCAGAGAAATGGACATCACATGGAGGGATTTCAGTGGGGAGGGGGAAGGGCAGAATAGGAGGGAAAGGATACATGGAAGAAAAAGCATAATTAGTAGGCATAAAATAGACAGGGAAAGATAAAAATGGTATAGGAAACAGAGGACTCAAAGAACTTATGTGTACAACCCATGTACATGAACTAAAGTGGTGGGGATGCTGGAGGGTTGTAGGGGCAGGGTGGAGGGGGAGTAAAGGGGAAAATATTGGAAAAACTAATAGCATAATCAATAAAAAGTACTTTTAAAAATTAAAAAAAAAAAGACTCAGGCCCCTACAGTATCAGCCAGAGGCTTCACCAAAACAATGGGTCACAAGAGGTGATCACTGTCAATCTTGAGAGCAAGCGTGTGGCAGATCCAGAAGGCCCCCAATCTGGCAGGTGTCTGCCTTGTCTTCCAGTCCTGAGGAAGCCTTCTGCACGAGCCAACCTCAGCCCATAGGTAAAATCAGCCATCTCAGGATCAAGGCCCTCTGAGCTCCTGCTCTGCTTGCTCTTGGCAGATGTGGGAGCGCAGTTCTTAAGAGGTGATGGATTTCCACTCCAGGAAACATGTCATTGTCCAAGCTGCCAGCAGCAGTGAGGATACAGTGCCAGACAGGAGAAGGTGGGGGCTGGTAACAATCAGAGGTGGCATGAAGTGATGGCTCCTGGCCTGGTTTCTACTGCCATGCTGCTCATGCACCTTCCATCAGTCATAGCTGACCCCAACTAATGATCTTGCCTTGCTGAAGCCCCCGGCCCATGGTGCAGAGAGTTTGTATTCCCTTCCTCCTGAACTTGACATGGATGCCTAGGAAGACTCTGCCAAACAGCTTCTCACCACAATTGCAAGGGAAGTGTGTGTTCTAGGTACATGAACACACACAAAGACTTATTTTTGTACGGCCCTTTCCCCAAATAGAGCAAAGCAGGCTGAGATGGATGCCTCCCTGTGCACAGGTGCACAAAGACCTGTGCTGCCTGTTCTATCCCCCTTTCAGAAGACACCAGGAGTACACAAACAGGGTACCCCACAGGTACTTATTTAGGCCACACATATATCTGTGTTGAAGCTTGCACAATCACCTGTCAGTGTTGTAACTGGAGTGAGGTGTAGTTCTTCCATCCATACCTTCTTTGGAGAATACAGCTACTGCTGCTCAGGTAAGTTTGAAGGCTATCTTCTTAGATTGCTACAGCTCAGCATGAATAATGCAGGTATCTCTCTCTAGGCACTTGCCTTCTTATGTTCAGAGGAGTCACTGCCAGCTATCAGAGTCTCATATTCACATGGTTTTACTGCTGTTGATGCACACAGAATTCCATGTGGAATGGAATGTACAGAGTAGGATGAAGAGCTTGAGGTGTATTAATAACCATTTTAGCCCTTATCATAAAACCTAAAACAACCATTGCTGCCATATATTCCCTCCTGTTACTCTAAATTGTCATGATCAAATATATAAATTAAGCATCAGGATTATCAACTATTCAAATAAGAGATAAAACATCTCCATAAAAATATTCATATAATTTAAACAGTGAAGGTTTGCCTTAACTCCCAATACCTATTACATTTTTTTTAAGATTTTATTTATTTATTTTTAGAGATGGGAAGGGAGGGAGAAAGAGAGGGAGAGAAACATCAATGTGTGGTTGCCTCTCACGTGGCCTCCACTGGGGACCTGGCCTGCAACCCAGGCATGTACCCTGACTGGGAATTGAACCTGCAACACTTTGGTTTGCAGCCCGCACTCAATCCACTGAGCTACGCCAGCCAGGCCCTATTACATTTCTTTAATTTTTTAAAATTAAACTTATTGGGGGAACATTAGTTAATAACATTGTATGAATTTCAGGTGTACAACTCTGTAATACATCATCAGTATATTTCATTGTGTGCTCACTACCCAATATCTAGTCTCCTTCTGTCACCATATATTTGACCTCCTTTACCCTCCTCATCCTCCCCAACACACCTTTCCCTCTGGTAATCACCATACTGTTGTCTCTGTCTGTGAGACTATTTGTTCTGTTTGTCTATTTGTTTTATATCCCATATATGAGTGAAATTATGTGGTTCTTGCCATTTTTCATCTGACATTTCACTTAGCATGATCTTCTCAAGATCAATCCATGTTGTCATTATTTTGTCTTTTTATGGTTGAGTAATATTCCATTGTAGATTATACGACAGCTTCTTTATCCATTTGTCTATTGAAGAACAACCAGCTTGTTTCCATGTTTTGGCTATTGTGAATAATGCTGCAATGAACATAGGGATACATATATCTCTATGAATAAGTGTTTTCAAAAATTTGGGGTAGATACCCAGAAGAGGGATTCGTGGGTTATATGGTAGCTTTATTATTAATTATTTTAGAAACCTCCATACTGTTTATCATAAAGGCTGCACTAGTTTACAATCCCACCAACAGAGCACAAGGGTTCCCTTTTCTCTACAGCCTTTTCAACACTTGTTTTTTTCATGTATTATTGATTATAGCATTTCTAAGAGCTATGAGGTAGTATCTCATTATGCTTTTGATTTGTATTTTGTATTTTTCTTATAGCTAGTGAAGTTGAGCATCTTTTCATATATCTGTTGGCTATCTGTATATCTTCTTGGAAAAAGTGTTTAGGTCCTCTGCCCATTTTTTAATTTGGAATGTTTGTTGTTGATTTTATATGTATATAAATCAATATGTATATGTATATATATATATATTCTGGATATTAGCCCCTTATGGGAGGTGTTGCTTGCAAATATATTCTTCCATTCAGTTGGTTGCCTTTTGTTTTAATGTTTTCTTTTGCTGTGCAGAAGCTTTTTAGTTTGATGTAGTCTCATGCATTTATTTTTGCTTTTATTCCCTTGTCTTTAGGGTTAAGTTTATAAAATCCTTTCCGAGATCAAAGTTCATAAGTTTAGTACTTATTTTTTTTAATGTATTTTATTGTTCAGGTCTTATATTCAAGTATTTAATCCATTTTAAGTTTATTTTTGCATACAGTGTCAAATATCAGTCTAATTTCATTTCTTTGTGTGTGGCTTTCCAATTATCCCAGCACCATTTATTGAAGAGACTTTTCTTTCTCCATTGTATGTTTTGGCTTCTTTGTTGAAAATAATTGCCCACATATATGTGGGTTTATTCCTGGGATCTCAGTCCTGTTCCATTGGTCAGTGTGTTTATCCTTCTGTCAATACCACACTGTTTTGATTATTGTGGCTTTGTAGTATTGTTTGAAGTCAGGGTATGTGATACCTCTGGCTTTGTCCTATTTTTCTCAGGATTGCTTTGGCTATTTGGGGTCTTTTGTGGTTTCATACAAGTTTGGGAACTTTTTGGTTTATTTCTGTGAAAAATGACATTGGGATTTTGTTGGGGATATATTAAATCTGTATATAGCTTTAGATAATATGGCTATTTTAAAAATGTTAATTCTTCCAATCCATGAGCAAGGAATATCTTTCCATTTATTTGTGTCTTCTTCAATTTTCTTCAGGAATGCTTTATTGTTTTTAGTGTATATGTTCTTCACTTGCTTTGTTAAGTTTATTCTTAGATATTTTATCCTTTTTAGCAATTGTAAATGAATTGTTTTCTTCATTTCTTTTTCTGATGTTTCATTGTTAGTATACAGGAACGCAGTGGGTTTTTATATATGGATTTCATATTGTGCAAGTTTACTGTATTTATTTATTGTTTCTAATTGTCTTTTGGTGGAGTGTTTTGGGTGTTCTATATATAGAATCATGTCTTCTGGAAATAGTGACAGCTTTTCTTCATTGCCAGTCTGGACACCTTTTATTTCTTTCTCTTGTCTGATTCATCTGTCTAGGACTTTCAGTACTATGTTGAATAAGAGTGATGAGAATGAGCATCTTTGTCTTGTTCCTGATGTTAGAGGAAAAGCTTTCAGTTTTTTACCACTGAGTATATTGGCTGAGGGTTTGTCATATATGGGCTTTATTATGTTGAGGTACTTTCCTTTGATGCCCATGTTATTGAGTATTTTAATTATAAATGGCCTTCATAATTCATAATTATAAAAGTCATATCTTGTCAAATGCTTTTTCTGCATCTATGGATATGATCATGTGATTTTATCTTTTATTTTATTAATTCAAGGTATCATATTGATTGATTTGTATATGTTGAACCATCCTTGTATCCCTTGAACAAATCTGACTTAATGGTGATATATGACTTTTTAATGTATTTTTATATTTTATTTGCTAGTGTTTTCTTTAAAATTATGTTTAGGATATTGGTCTGCAATATTTGTGTGTGTGTGTGTGTTGTCATTGCCTTGTATCAGGGTTGTGTTGGCCTAATAAAATGAATTAGAAAATATTTCCTCTTCTTCAATTTTGAAGAAGGAGCTTGAGAAACATGTGTGTTAAATCTTTGAATGTTTGGTAGAATTTTCTAATGAAGCTAGTGGACTTTTGTGGGGGTGGGGTGAGGGGGAGATATTTGATGACAGTCTCAATTTTTTCACTGTTGATCAGTCTGTTTAGGTTTCCTAGTTCTTCATGATTCAGTCTAGGTTTATTATCTCTGTTTTCCATTTGATTTAATTTTGCTCTCATTTTTTATTATTTCCTTCCTTGCCTAGATTTTGGACTTCATTTGTTCTTCTTTTTCTAGTTCTTTAAGGTATAATAATTAGATTGTTTATTTTAGATTATTCTTGTTTCTTGAGGTAGGCCCATAATGCTATATAAAATTCCTTCTTAGTATCACTTTTGCTATATCCCCAGAATTTTGCTATGTTGCATTGTTATTCCCATTTGTCTCTATGCATTTTTTATCTCTTTTTTATTTCTTCTTTGTCCCTATAGTTGTTCAGTATCATGTTGTTTAATCTCCACATATCTGTGGCTTTTCCAGCACTCTGCTTGCAGTAATTTCCAGTTTCATACCACGGTGGTCAGAAAATATGCTTGGTAAGATTTCAATTTTCTTAAGTTTATTGAGATTAGTTTTGTGTCCTAGCATATGGTCTATCTTTGAGAATGTTCTGTGTGCACTTGAGAAGAATATATATTCTGTTATTTTGGGATGAAATGCTGTATAAATGTTGATTGCATCTGTTTAATATGCCGTTTAAGATCATTATTTCTTTATTGATTTTTTTTGTGGATGATCTACCATTGCTGTCAATGGGGCATTCACATCTCCTACTATGATTGTATTTTGTCAGTTTCTCTCTTTATATCTGTTAGTAATTGATTTATAGATTTTGGTGGTCACAGAAGGGTACATATGGATGTGTTATATCTTCTTGGTGTATTGTCCCCTCTATCATTATAATATGTCCATCACTGTCTCTTGTTTCCTCTTTTATGTTTTAATCTATTTTGTCTTATGTAAGTACAGCTACACCTGCTTTCCTCTGGAGGCCATTTGCTTGGACTCTCACCTTCCTCCCCTTCATTTTGAGTCTGTGTTTGTCTTTGCAGCTGAAACGTGTTTCATAAAAGGCAACATATAGTTGTGTCTTGTTTTTTAATCAATCCCACTATTCTGTGACTTTTAATTGATTAGTTCAATTCATTTACCTTTAGGGTTATTATTGCTATATGAGGATTTATTTCAGCCATTTTATCTTTTGTTTCCTGGATGCTCTATAGCTCCATTGTTTCTTTTCCTTTGTGTTTCTGCTATGTTAGTTTGGTGGTTTTCTATGATTTTTCCCCCACTTCTTTTTTTTTAAGGTTTTATTTTTAGAGGGAGTGGAAGGGAGAGAGAAAGAGAGGGAGAGAAACATCAATGTGTGAGAGAAATGGTGATTGGTTGCTTCTTGCACATCCCCAAATAGGGACCTGGCCTGAAACCCAGGCATATACCCTGACTGGGAATTGAACTGGCAACCTTTCAGGTCACAGGCCAGTGCTCAATCTACTGAGCCACACCAGCGAGAGCTGCCACTTCTTTTTATGTTACATGTCTCTGTACTAGATTTTTGTTATGTGGTTACCATAAGGTTTATGTAAAAACAAAAATGCTATACGTAGAAGAGTCCTTTTTCTTCTGATTACATCTTATCTTCTCACCTGTGCAGGTTCGCTCGCTTCCCTCCACTTTTTTGTTTTTGTTGTTACAGTTCATCTTTTTTTATGCTGTGCATTTGATTCAAAATTGCTGAAGGTAAAGTCTTTTTAAATGCTTTCCCCTTTAACCTTTATGTTATAATTGTTTAAAACCCTATTCTGAAATAGAACTGCAATTTCCTACTTTTTTCTGTCATGTTACTCATAGTTTATATCATTTTTATCTTTTCATTTGAGGTAGAAGAGCTCCTTTCATCGTTTCTTTCATCATATTCTTTTATAAACATTTTTTATTATGAAAGCAATTAGTTAAGAAAGCAATTAATGCCCGACTGGTGCAGCTTAGTGGATTGAGTGCAGGCCTGTGAGCCAAAGCATCACCGGTTTGATTCCCAGTCAGGGCACGTGCCTGGGTTGCAGGCCATATCCCCAATATGGGGTGTGCTAGAGGCAACCATACACTAATGTTTCACTCCTTCTTTTTCTCCCTCCCTGCCCCATCTCTCTAAAAATAAATAAATAATTTTTTTAAAAAAAGCAATTAATAATTATCTGACATTGCATAATTAGCAATTATTAAGAAAAAATTAGCAATTATTAAGAAAGCAATTAGTAATTATCTGACATTGTATGAGAACAGGAAGATAGTGAGGTGACTTAAAAGTTACAATTTTATGTAAAATATCAGTAGGGGAAACCTCTAATTTTCCATTCAAAATTTTGATGAATTTAAGTACTTTCCAAAAACAGAGACAATTTTTAATATATTTTATTGATTATGCTATTGCAGTTGTCTCATTTTCCTCCCTTTATTCCAATTCACTCTGCACACCCCCTCCCACCCACATTTCCTCCCCTTTAGTTCATGTCCATGGGTCGTACACATAAGTTCTTCAGCTTCTACATTTCCTATACTATTCTTAACCTCCCCCTATTTTCTACCTACCATCTATGCTACTTATTCTCTGTACCTCTTCACCCTCTCTCCTCCTCCCACTCCCCTGATAACCCTCCATGTGATCTCCATTTCTGTGATTCCATTCCTGTTCTAGTTGTCCACTTAGTTTATTTATTTTATTTGTTTATTTATTTTTCTAGGTTTGGTTGTTAATAGCTGAGAGTTTGTTGTCATTTTACTGTTCATATTTTTTATCTTCTTTTTTTTAGATAAGTCTCTTTAACATTTCATATAATAAGAGTTGGGTGAACCCTTCAACTTGAACCTTCAACTTGATGAACTCCTTCAACTTGACCTTATCTGAGAAGCACTTTATCTGCCCTTCCATTCTAAGTGAAAGCTTTGCTGGGTAGAACAACTTTGGATGTAGGTCCTTGCCTTTTATGATTTTGAATACTTCTTTCCAGTCCCTTCTTGCCTGTGAGGTCTCTTTTGAGAAATCAGCTGACTGTCTTATGGGTACTCCTTTGTAGGTGTAGGTGACTCTCTCCTTTTCTCTTGCTGCTTTTAAGATTCTCTCCTTACCTTTAATCTTGGCTAATATAATTATGATGTGCCTTGGTGTGTTCCTCCTTTGGTCCAACTTCTTTGGGACTTGCTGAATTTCCAGGACTTCCTGAGAGTCTATCTCCTTTGCCAGTTTGGAGAAGTTCTCCTTCATTATGTTTTCAAAGAAGTTTTCAATTTCTTGGTCTTCCTCTTCTCTTTCTGGCACCCCTATGATTCTGGTGTTGGAACATTCAAAGTTGTACTAGAGGTTCCTAAGATTCTTCTCATTTTTTTGAGTTCTTGTTTCTTTATTCTGTTCTGATTAAATGTTTCTTTCTTCTTTCTGCTGTAAAACATTGATTTCCGTCCCAGTTTCCTTCCTGTCACTGTTGGCTCCTTGTGCATTTTCTTTTATTTCACTTTTCATAGCCTTCACTTTTT
Organism: Tonatia bakeri; assembly: GCA_004024845.1. NCBI lineage: Eukaryota > Metazoa > Chordata > Mammalia > Chiroptera > Phyllostomidae > Tonatia > Tonatia bakeri. Next base: position 16,577 of record PVIA01011449.1, read on the forward strand.
TCCTCTATTTTGCAACCATATTCAATCAATTCTGTAAGTATCCTGATTACCAGTGGTTTGAACTGTGCATCTGATAGGTTGGCTATCTATTTGTCACTTGGTTGTATTTTTTTCTGAAACTTTGATCTGTTCTTTCATTTGGGCTCTTTTTTTTTTTTTTTTTTTTTTTTTTTTTTTTTTTTTTTTTTTTTTTTTTGTCTCAGTGTACCTGTTAGGAAATGGAGTAAGGGGCAGAACTTTAGGTGTTCACCAGGGTGGGCAACCCATGTTGCTACATTATGATGCTGTATTTGAGGGAGGGATTTGAGAGGTAACAGTGCCACTTGCTCTGCTCTCTGATGGTTTTCAGTTACTTTCCCCACTACCCACAATCAAATTGGGCCCTTCTGGTGCTGGGTGGGTGGGTTTGCGTATGTTCTAGGACCCTGTGGGTTTCTCCAAAGAACTCGCCTGATAGGCTTAGAGTTTCTCCGGCTGGCGCTTCAACCACCACAGGTGTTTCAGTCAGAGGTTTTGAGGCTTTATTTCCCTGTAGTGTAACCCTGGGTTGAGAGGGCTATCTCACTCCCCAGTTGTTCCTCCTGGTTTATCTGCATCTGAATGTGAGAGCCACAGCTTCTCCTGGTCCACCATCCCCTGCCTTGCTGTGAGGCCTCTCCACCTAGCCACCCATCTCCACCCCTCCTACCAGTCTGGATGAATATTTCTTCTTTAACTCCTTGGTTGTCAGACGTCCATACAGTTCAATTTTCTGTCAGTTCTGGTTGTTTTTTGTTTTTAAATTTGTTGTTGTTCTTCATTTGGTTGTGTGAGGAGGCACAGTGTGTCTACCTATACCTCCATTTTGGCTGGAAGAAAAACAGAGACAATTTTCATTGCTTTGAATAATAGATGTGGAAGCGAACAAAAGAAGACTTTCTAAATGGCTTATGCATTTAGACTGGTAATAATGTAAATGTAGTGTTTTGCAACTGTGTTTATTTTTGGTTTTCTTTTCTTTTTTTGGATGATGGGGGAAAATTATATTGTAATGCCTCACAGCATAAAGAAGCACTTTGAAGTTTTCTTTTTGTTCCCTACTGTCCTACATAACCAGGAAGCAGCTGAGGGCTGCCTCAGCTTTTCTACAACTGTTTCCTAGAACTGCACTTGCTGTTCCAGGTGCAGGCAGATGACACATTTGTAATCACAAATGTGATTCATCTTTGCTTGTAATTCATAAGACATTGTGCTGATGTGTTTCACCATGTTCTGTTTGTTTTGTGGGGTGATTTACTTGTATGGACTCTGAGAAAAAGATACCTACTAAAAAGGGCTCCTGGTGGCTACCTGGGCTCAAATTAAAAAAAAAAAAAAAAAAAAACAAAATGAAATGAAACAAAACAAAAACATCCTAGCAGTTATTTCTATACAGGGGCCTTTCAAGCAAACTGCACTTTGGGGAGAAGCCCACACTGAACTACGTACATCTATGCTGAACTGCCTGCCTGAACTGTTTCTGCCATCTGAACCAGGCCTTATGAAGGAGTTTCTGGAATCCTATATCAACCAATGAGACTGAAGCTTTCCCCATCTGATCAGAGCTGTGCAGCTTTGATCAACCAAAGCATCTCTATTCTGACGAATCAGAACAGTGCTTTTTGGACCAATCAAACTGTGAGGATTTGGAGCCTTCATCTGCATGAGGGTGGACCAATCAGCCAACAGGGGTGGGCACTTCTGTGTAAATAAGCCAGCTTCCCTCTAGCTGTCAGAGCACACTTCCTCTTTCCACTCTAGACTGCATTTCCCTGCTGAGCTGAAACATTGAAGATGTCTTGCCAGAGTAGACTGACACAGAGCAGAGCAAACCAGTGAGGAGCAGAGAAGAGTCCTCTAGCCAGAGAGGGGTATGACCCCAGCACTGACTTGCAGTTGTGTTGTTTTCACAGATGTCCTGTATCACAACTGAGTTGTTTTGCACTGAATAGTTTCCTTTTTCACCACACCTTGCCATGACCAGCACAGAGTGGAGGTCCCTGAGTGGGGGGCAACCAGAGATTAAGAAAAACACAATACAACAGTTTAAGGAAAAGTGGGGGCCAGGTGGGGCATTGTCCTCTGATGAAGAGACAGTGACTGTGAACATGGTCTCTGCATTTATTTTATAGGGTTGGTTATCTAAAGCTTAAGCAATTTTGCAGACTTAAGGAGATGCTGAAGGCAAAGATTGTTCTGTTCCCAGGCTATTTAAATGAAAAATATGTCTTCTGCAAAAGTTACAGTCACATTCAGCTGAAGCTTGCTGTTATCTATCTCATTCTCAACCCCTGCTGGTTCTGGCTGCTGTCACCGCTGGCTTGGGTCTGCTTTGCAGATGTAAGCAGTCAAGTTCAGCTTTGCCAAACACTCAACCTTAGCTTTGATGCCAGCCCTCACTGTCCTCCACACCACCCCTAACTGAGGATTCCTCTTGCTATTGAATTGGCACCAATGACTATCAGTTGACACTAGTTGCAACCAGTTAATCACTTTGCTTTTTCTTCTTTAATCCTTACCCAAGGGTAGATGAGAGAGAGAGAGAGAGAACATTGATTGATTGCTTTCTATCTGCAACTCAGTCAGGGACCAAACCTGCAACCTAGGTATGTGCCCTGATTGGGAATTGAACCCACGACCTTTTACTGTATAGGATGACAGTCCAACCAACTAAGCCACATGGCCCAGGGCATTCACTTTCCTTTTTCTATCACTCCCTTATGAGCACCAATAATATTAGGGAAGCAACCAAAGAAGCTTTTATATTCATAATTACATCCCACCAAGAAATGGAGATCTTTCTTTGGCTGTTCTCCCATGAGACTGGGGATTTCTTCGTAAGTCTCTCCTGTTCTGTCACTGCATTTGAGGTAAGTCTCACCTTGATAACTACTAGAAATGAACACTTGCTAAACTCTTTAAGGCCTTTCTTACCGTATGATATTCCTTGTTTAATGGTCCCATGCATTGCTTCCACTGTTCCTGCCCATAGTCAGCAGCAGCCTCACACCGTCCTCCATGACTTTGGTGAACTTACTAACAGTATCACACTTCTCTTTCTAATAAGTCCAAGTCAGATGCCTCTCCTTCTATGGTGGAAAATATACCTCCTACTAGCTCATCTTTCTCAGCCTTCCTCTTCCCAGTTTTCCATTTTTTTCTTCCAAGAAATATAGAAATTGCTGGGGAAATCTCACTTTCTGAAATTACTTGATAACAATACATCCTGATCATCCATGCCTGGAGTCTCTCCATGTTCATTTTGGTAAATTCTTCTTCCAAGTGACCTGTAACTTGCTTACCTGGAAGAGGGGATAGGAATGGCTGACCCAAATTTAAACAGGAGAAGCTGACAAAACCAGTCAAAGTGCTTATACCTGTGTTTGGAGATCAATCAGTGCTGGTAAGTGTTAAGTAGCATTCAGTGCGGCTCCTCAGCCCAAACATGTTGGAGTCTTTCCTGGGACCTGCTACTACACAGTCAAATGTAAATGTAGGGTAAACCCACATTGGGCCATAATCTCCAACAATGAAAGGAAATTTCTTTTTGGGTTTTTCAAGTTGCTTGGTCAACAAATTCCATTCCATTCCAGGTTTTGCAAGTCCAGGAAATTTGTTAAGTGGCAGCTTCATGGAAGAGCCTCCAGCACACTGTTTTCACTCTAAGTACACTCTGCTTTGGCTAACTAGAAACCCTTGAACTAGTGAGAAGATAACTTGGGATTATCCCAGCCTTCATCCCAGTTATCATTGTCACTAGTTGGTGGTCCTTGGTAGACCTGGGTATGACCAAAAGCAGTTTCCTAGGTAGTGGAAGTATTTTTGGGGCTCCATCTCCCCCTGGTTTGGTTCCTCAGTTATCTGTTCTATCCCAATGTTAGATTTGGAAGCTCTCCAGGCTGACCAGGGGTCATTGCCACTGCTGACCTGGTTGTTACTGTTGGCAGCTGATGAATTGGCTTCAGTTGTATTTGCTGAAAGGGAATAGAGAAAGGTTTGGTCAGCACTGAATTTCCAGAAGAAAATGTATCTTTTTCATCACTGGGCAAAAGAGGACTTGGGTATATTGGGATCCAGGGTGTGCCCTGTAGACTTCAACCAGCTTCCCAAATGTACAGGCACCTGTCCAGCATCAAAAGGCTGGCTGAGGGCTGTAGCACCTCCAGGCTTCCTGATGGTGGGTCCTGGAACACCAAAGAGTTTCCCTCATTGGCCAAGATGGCATAGGGGATTTTCTTATACTGAGTATGTCAAAAGCTAGAAAGATGAATGGATAGAAAAAAAAAGCCCTCCCTTTCCTATCCCTGCAATAACCATGGGTTTGAGCAGGAAGGAGAGAGTGATCTTTGATATTGGAGTCCACCATTCTTCCAGGCTGCAATACCTGAATAAACCTTTGTTCCTTTGCATCAGCACCTGTCTCATGAGTTTGGCTTTTGTTGCGGAGGGCAGCTGAACCTGTGTTTTGGTTACAGTTTTTGGCAACTCCGCCAGACAGCATGGACCTCGGTAAATCCTAGAGGGCCCAGGCTTGAGTCCTAACTACCTGTGGCAGGCCAACCTTGGGAATGGGACTATGGGGACTTCCCAGCAGCTGTCAAGTGATTTTCTCAGTGAATTCCCCTGCACTCCTTTTAAAGGTGTCAGCTGCTTGAAATACTTGGCTGCTGAAAGGAAATGGGTTTTGGGGGAGCAGACAGACTCCAAGACTGATTAGCTGAACCAGCATGCACACTGGGGGTCCTCATCCCTGCCACTTGGGCTTTATGCCAATTGTGTTCTGTGCCACTTGGGCTTTGTGCCACATGGGCTCCATGCCATTTGGGGTCTGGTCAGGATCACTTGCAATATCACTTGGCAGAAGATGCTAGGACATGCTTATGAGTGCTCATTTGGACTAATGGAATTATGGATCCAAGTTTTGTTTATATGTTCCCACTTTGTCTGGGGTCTTTCTATAGCTATGGTTTTGAGTTTGTACTTTTGTGACATCAGGGGTTGTTCTGTTATAGCTTCTGAAGGGAGTCCACTGGGCCAAATTTTAGCAGAGTGATCCATGTATAACTATAATTCAATGACTAAGAAGGAATTGGTTTTCTATTGTAACACTGCTTGGCCTATGGATACTTTAGACTATTGGGGGAAATGGCTCCTAAATGGTGCCATAAATTACTACTCCATCATATAATTGGAATTGTTTTGCCAACAGTCAGGAAAGTGGGACAAAATCTCTTAGGTCCATGCATTTATGTCTTTACACAATAAAAATTTGACAAAGAAAGGGAAGAAACTAAAAATGCAGTGAAGGAAATTGACTTCAAAACCTTTTCTTGATAGTAAGACACAAGAAGAAAAGAAAAATGATGAGTTGAGTTTCTTTAATGCCCTGAACCTGGGGAACCCAGCACTAGCAGCAGGAAGATTCCCTTCCCCCACCACCCTTGCTGCTAGATAGCCCCCAAATAGGGTGCAGAGAAATGACAACTCCAACCCTGTCAAATAAAGGAATGGTCTTCCCCTTGAAGACCTGGCAACACACTCATTTTGGCCAGGGAGCATCCCTGTCTGGAGTAAGACAAGTCCCTTTGAGACAATACACTATAAATGGAGTAAATAGGGAATGCTAGCTTGCTGACTACTATTGGGCCCATACTGCATTTTCCACTTTGGTTTTACTGAATTGGAAAAATTATAAGCCATCATATAGGGAGGATCCTCAGAAAATGGGAGATCTTATCACCTCCATTTTTGCCACTTACCATCCAAACTGGGCAGATGTACAGGCTCTCCTTAACAGCCTGTTAACAGCAGGTGAAAGGTGAGTAGTTATAGATAAGGCTAATGAAGAGGCTTACCACCTCTATCATGAAAATCCCAATGGTACCCCCCAACCCAGCCTGGACAATTGCCTGATAGAGTCCGACTGGGATCCAAATGGCAGGCACCTAGCCTTTTTAGAACATTATAAAAGGTGGATATTGGAAGGATTTAAGATAAGATTGCCTAAACAAAAAGCCTGAAAATAATACGTGTTATTCAATAAAAATTACACAAAAGCCCTTATGAATTTTTTAGAAAGAATCTATCAGACCTATCAAAAGCAAATTGATACTGACACACAGGCACCAGAAAATGTTTGGATGGTAAACATGACTTTCATTGCAAGAAGTGCCCTGGATATCAGAAGGAAATGCCAGTGTTTAAATGGAGTATTGGGGATAAATTCCTCCTAGGTGGTGGACGTAGCCTTTACAGTTTACCATGCCCAGGAAATAAGGAAATTAAAGCAACCTCTGATTTCTTAAAAACAGCACAGTGAAACCAGAAGGAGAGGCAGGGCCTGAAAAGAAGTTGAAAAGTCCCACTAGGTGCCAGTCAATGTGCCTATTGCAAGGAGAAGGACCACTGGAGAAAGAACTGCCCAAAACTCTAACAGAAATATAAAAAGAATACAAACACTTACCTAGAAATATTAGAAAGGAATGATACACTTGATGATAAATGAGGAGGCCCAGGGGCTCCCATAGATACCTCTTGACCTATTACTATTTCCCCACAAGCACCCTGGGGAAATTGACAAGAACAAGCTAATTGACTCTCTCCTAGATATGGGAGCAACATACTTGATGCTAAATACAAAACCAAGAAAAATTAAGCTGTGGTGTCAGTTACTTGGAGTGACTGGACAATTACAAAAACAGGTGTTTCTTCATCTTCTACAATGCCAGCTTGGGGATAAAAAAACTTACACATTTTTCTCTACATGCCCAACTACCCCATTTTGGGGCTGAGATTAGCTTTGTAAATTGCATGTAAAAATAACTTTTTTCCCCTGAGAAGCACCAATTATGTTTAAGAGTCCTGCTGGAACATGCCCTACAGCTCTAGGTTCTCCTGACTTGCCCAGAAGGACCCAGAGTTGACTTCTTCCCACCCAAGAGAGCAGGTTGATCAAGCCATTTGGGCCAGCAGAAGTCTAGGTAGATTGGTTAACATCCAACCCATAAAAATTAACCTAAAAGAAGGGGTGCACAGTTCATGGAATAAAAAATAACTCTTTAAAAAGAAATCTTTAGAGGAAATTTAACCAGTATTGCAGAAATTCTTAAAATTAGGATTAATTCAGCGATGACTTTCTCTCTATAACAATCCTATTTTGCCAGTCAGAAAGCCTCACTCTAATGAATATTGATTTGTACAGGGTCTTAGGGCCATAAATGATGTTGTCTGGGACCCTTATACTTTGCTGACCACAGTGCCCAGGCATAGCAAATGGTTTTCAGTTCTAAACTTGAAGGATGCTTTTTTCTGCCTCCCAATAGATAAATAGGCTGAATTATTATTTTCCTTTGAGTGGCAGGACCCAGAAATCAAAGTGACACTCTGTAACAGGGTGTAGCGAAGAGGGGGTCCCCAAATAGGGATTTGGAATGGGGTCCAGAATTCAAGGTGTTCAGGAAATATTAGGATGTCCTCACTGCCCCCTTACAGGTGTGGGTTGGGGGAAGGGACACAGAGAGCAGGGCCATTGAGAGCTGTTTCTCATAGCAACAGCTTTGCAGCTAACCTCTGGCATGGTCATTTAACATATCTATAATCTTTAACTGGTTGCATAGATATGTTAAATAGCTGTGGCCATGCTCTGAGCCAGGGAAATGGAAGTAGCTTCCCCACCAAGATGTAACTGGGGGGTAGGTCTCCTGAGTTACAGCACCTGCGTGGGAGCTTGGAGAAGATTGGCTCCATGACATGGGGCCATGCCTCCCCAGACTAACAATGGCAGCCCAGTAAAGCTGGAAGGATATGAGAGTGCTGACAGGTGTAACTGATTGTAGGAGGAGTCGGAAATGCGGCTGCAGAGGAAAATTGGCTCAGGAATTGAAACCAAGACGTCTTGCAGTAGCCATTGAGGGAAGAACCACATGGTTTTGGCTGAGTGGGGACTCCCGTGGCCCTGGGAGAGAGAACCACTTGGCTTTGCCAGAGTGGGGACTCCCGCGGCCCTTGTGCAGAGAGGACCACGCGGCTTTGCCAGAGTGGGGACCCCTGCAGCTCTAGAAGGGGGAACTACCACCTGGCTTTAGCAGAGGTCCTGGCAAAATAGCTGATGGTGAGGGGAACTGAGGGAGGCCTACCAGCAGAGACTGATTACTGGGAAGAGCTAGGGGCTGCCTGAGCCACGGACTTCCATTTCTTTTCCTGAGATACAGTACCCCAGACTGGGCAAAGGGGGAAGAAAAAACTGTGTGTTTGTGGGTGTTTTAAGGGGCTTTGGGATTTTAATGAAGACATCACTACTTTAAGTTTATTTAGCATTAAATAAACATTTAATTTCCTTTTCATGAATCTCTGGCATTGAGAGACGTCTTTCCTCTGGCAGTGGACATAACGAACCTGGGGGGTTCCTTTTGGGTAATAGTACATTGCCTTGGTCCCCCCTTGTGCTCTGTAACAACTCCAATACTGTAGACTCTGTTGTCATAAGGATATCAGAATTCCCTGACTATATTTGGGGAAATATTAGCAAAAGGTTTAATGGGTATTCAATTGAAATTGGGAATTCTTCCATGATATGTAGATGACTTATCAATAGTTCACAATACTTATGAAGAGGAGTTACTCAATACCATCACTGTTCTGTATCATTTGGCAAAAAAGAGAGTATAAAGTATGGTCTCACAAGGCCCAGATTTGCAAACAGGAGGTGGCATATCAGATTCCAACTGAAATGGGACACTAGGATCTTGATGGCAGATAGGAAACAAGCCATTGCTACAATAAAAATCCCAGAGAACCAGAGGCAGCTTTGTGGATTCTTAGGGATTACAGGGTTTCGCCAAACTTGGATTCTAAACTTTGGCATTTTAGTGAAACTATTGTATAATTGTGTTATACATATATAATTCTAATTATATACATATAATTTCTTTGAAAGGACTAGGCTCAGAACCCTAGAATGGAGGAGAGACTGTCAGGCAGCGTTTGACACCTTGAATGAAAAACTAGTTTCAGCCCTCATAGTAGAATTGCCCAATTTACAAGAACCTTTATAATTATACATTTGTAAAAGGCAAGGAATTGAACCTGAGGTACTAACCTAGACCCTGGGAAAGTATCTCTCAACCCATAGCCTATCTCTCAAGGAAATTAAATCACATGACAAAAGGATGCCTCCATGCCTCTGGGCAATAGCAACTACCTGTGACATCTTACAAGAAGCAGAGAAATTCACCCTGGGGCAACCTACTACTGTATTTGTACCACACCAGGTCCTAACTCTATTAGAACAGAAAGGAGGGAATTGGCTGACAGCAGGGTGCATGGAAAAATATCAGGCCATTTTATTAGACAACCTAAATGTTACTTTACAAACCATCACTACCTTAAAACAAGCTACCTTACTCCCAGACTCATAGAGTAGCTCAGACCTCCAACATGATTGCTTAGAAATTATCAACCAAGTTTATTCCAGCAGACCAGATCTATTGGACCAGCCTCTGATAGAACCTGACTAGGAATTATACACATATATAGATAGTAGCAGCTTCATGAGGAATGGTTAAAAATGAGCCAGGTACAGTGTAGTCATGATAGACAAGGTAATAGAAGCCAAGACCCTTGCCGTACAAACCTCAGCACAAAAGGCTGGACTGTTAGCCCTCACCAGAGCCTTAGAATTATCCCAAGGAAAGGATGTTAATATCTACACTGACTCTAAATATTCCTTCATGGTACTCCATGACCATGGGGCAAGGTGCAAAGAAAGAAGGCTCTTTATCTCAGGGAATAAGGACATCAAACATGCAAAAGGGCTATAAAAATCACTAGAGGCAGTGAATCAACCAAACCAGATTGCCACAATGTACTGCCCAAGACACCAGAAGGACAGTTCCCAAACAAGCTGTGGCAACCGAACTGCCGATAAAGCAGCAAGACAAACCACACAAGGGCCACCACTTCTTGGGGCTCTAATTCCCCACCTGGACTTCTCATAGTTTATACCCGATTACACAGAACAAGATGAGGAACAGGCCCATCAGTGGGAATTCTCTAACACTGACCTTAATTCTATATGGAAGAGCAACACTCATGGTATGTTCTTACTCCCTAAAGCTCTAGTATATATATCCCCTCCTCAAACATCTACATGAAGAGGCCCATTATGGGAGGGATGCTTTAATGGACCTCATCAGACCACATTGGAAATGTCCTCATTTACAAAGGAACATTCAGAAGATTATTTAAGCCTATCAAATCACACCAAAAAAAAAAAAAAAAAAATCCTAAGACAGAGTGTCCCAACTGGAAAGGGAATACAATAAAAAAGAGATATGCTCATTTGAGGACTGGCAAGTGGACTTTGCACACATGCCTAAAACCAAAGGAAACTTTAAATTTTCATTAGTTTTTGTAGACATCTTTTCTGGATGGGTAGGGCATACCCCGCTAGAATTGAAATGGCAACTGGGGCAGCAAAACTTCTACTCAAAGATATAAACCCTAAGTTTTGACTCCCTTGTAGCATCCAAAGCAACAAAAAACATTGTTCACTTCAGAAATCTCCCAGAAGAGAGGAGTGGCACTAGAGATTCAATGGAAACTGCATGCATTTTGGAGACCTCAATGTACAGGAAAGACTCAGAAAATTAACTACATGATGAAGAAGACCCTGGTGAAAATATGCCAGGAAACACATGTGAAATGTAACCAGGCACTCCCTACTGCCTTGCTGTGGATTAGGGTAGTGTCCCAGAGTGGTCTTAAAGTAAGTCCTTTTGAGATGGTTTATGGGAGACCCTTCCAAGTTTCCGTTTTAGGAACACCCTCTATAGATTTAGAATTTGAATAAAAAATTCAACAATATGTAAACATTTAGGGCAAACACTAACAACTTTGCACAAGTTTTCTCATTGCAGGTCCATCTACCCACCCAATGAACCCTTACAACTGTTCCAGCTGGGTCTTACTAAAAACCTGGAAAACTCAAGGTCCTGAATAGCAGTTAGTCAGCAATGGACCCATCCCTATGATGTCCTGCCTACAACACACTCTTCTCTAAAGCTCACAGAATCAAGTCTTGGACCCATCACATGTGAATAAAGTGGGTACCACCTGAGGAGGACTCAGATCTCACTGCTTCTGTTGATACTGCAAGGGAAAGGTAGACTTGCACTGAAGAAGATTTAAAATTCCTCTTTTGGAAAGGAACAGCACCTCCCAAAGCTAAGTGACAATGTTACATTTTATTTTATTATTTTTGACAATTCCTGTACTTTATGCCATGCCTGGACTGACAATGCCTTTGTCTGTATTTCCCAGATAGTGAGTGGCTTCCTCAGCAAATTTATCCTGCTGTTGGGCATGCCACCCGAAGCCCTGCTCAGGGTTAGATCATGGGGATCCTTTGTCTCTCCATTTTCTGACTTCATGACAATTCCCTCTGTACTACTAAGCACACCCATCACTAAATACTTGATTGCTTGTCTACACAATAGGTCTCACTTTGGAAGCCCATCTGCCAACACTTCCTCTTGAAACACAAAGTAGTCCAGTAGCTTTGCTTGTTCAGCAGTGCCGTCTTCTAGACACCATGTATGCTGCCTTCCAAAGAGAACAATCTTCCCTCATGTAAAGACTTCCCTCCATTCTTGGTCCTCTTTTTTTCTTTAATAGATAGCAAGAATCTCTGGATCCAGGGATAGGTAAGACTATGACTCTTGACAGCACAGAGAAGCTAAAGGAAATCAGACCTCCATTCATTTGCCCTTGTAAGATTACAAGGATCCAGAGTTCTAAAGTATGGAATTGTTACTATAGGCAGCAATCAGTTTGGAGCATGGGCCTCTCTGTCCACTTCAGAAAGGTGAGCCACATGGGGGCTGCACAGGGGACTCCATCCAGCCCCCTGGATGTGCAGGTGCTATGTCCAGCATCAGGACAGAGGTAGACCAAGGGCTGCAGTATCTCTAGACTTCCTACAACAGGTCCTGCGGCTGCCCTCCCCATCCACTACCTTCAACAGTTAGGGAGAACCAGGGAAATTGGCCAAGGTGGCACAGGGGGAGGTTCATATACCAACCATGCCAAAAACTTAGAAAGATGAATGGGCAGGGCCAGGCATGTCATGTCAAAAGCTAGCAATATAATTGGATAGAAAAAGAGTCCTCCCCTCCCTATCCCTATTAGCACCCTGGGCTTGAGCTGGAGTGGTGGATGGGATTCCCAAAGATGGAGATTCCCATCTTTGAGATAGGAATCCACCATTTTCCTAAGTCACAGCACCTAATAAACATTCCCTATTGCACCAGCACCTATCTCAAAAGTTTGGCATTTGTTGTGGCAGGTAGCAGAACCTATGTTTTCAGTTATACCTATACTCTCTTCCACCTCCCTCCACTCCCTCTTCCCATGCAATCACCACTCTGTTGTTTGTACCCATGAATTCTTTTCTTTTCTGCTCAATCTTCCCCCATCCACTCTCTGCCAACAGCTTTAAGCCTGCTCTCTATTTATGAGTCTGTCACTATTTTGCTTGTTAGTTCATTTTGTTTATTAGATTCCACATATGAGTGAGATCATATGGTACTTGTCTTTCTCTGGCTCATTTATTTCATTTAGCATAGTACTTTCTATTCCATCCATGCTGTTGCAAAGGGTAAGATTTCCTTTTTTTTTTTTTTTTTTTTTTTTTTTTTTTTTACAGCTGAGTAGTATTCCATTGTGGAAATGTACTGATTCATCTACTGATGGACACTTGGGCTGCTTCCAAAGTTTGGCTATTGTAAATAATGTGAACATAGTATTACATATATCCTTTGAATTGGTGTTTTGGGGTTCTTTGGATAAATTTCAAGAAGTAAAATGCCTAGGTCATAAAGCAGTTTCATTTTTAATTTTTTTGAGGAAAGTCCATGCTGTTTTCCACAGTAGCTTCCCTGGTCTGAAATCCCACCAATAGTGCATGATGGTACGCTTTTCTCACAACATTGCCAGAACTTGTTTTTTGTTGATTTATTGATGATAGCCATTCTAAAAGGTGGGAGGTGATATCTAATTATGGTTTTAATTAGCATTTCTTTGATGATTAGTGACATTGAGCATCTTTTCATATGTCTATGGACCATCTGTATGTTACTTATGATCAAAGCCTTGAGCAGTAAATATGACATAAACAGAACCATAATGCATTTTTAAAATGCATATTTGAACCCCAAATAGGCTTAATAGCAATGGATTTTTACATTTCTACATATAGTCTTTATTCCCAAGCATTTGATTGTGTTTCAGATGAACTCAACCTATCAGATTTAAATAGTTTTGATTTTTTTAAAAAGTGTGGCTCATTGAGCCTGGATGCTTTTTAAAGAAGATCAATAACAAAAACAGGTAAAACCTCCCAAAACTTCAATAATTCTTTCCTAGTTATTATGAAATTCCCAGGTGCTTTAAGTTACTTTACCATCCTTTGTATCACAGCAAGCAAAGTAGTACAACCAAATTAGTTAACTATAAATGTTCATGAACAGGGACTTCCAGCCAAGATGGAGGTGTAGGTATACATGCTGTGCCTCCTTGCACAACCAAAAGGACAACAACAATTTAAAAACAAAAAACAATGAGAACTAACAGAAAACCGAACTCTGTGGAAGTCCAACAACCAAGGAGTTAAAGAAGATACATTCATCCAGACCGGCAGAAGGGGCAGAAACAGGCAGCCAGGCAGACAGTACTCTCCACCAAGCAGTGGCTCAAGGATTGGGGTGGGCAAGGTGGCAGCTGGCAGACCCAGTGAGGTGGAGGATTGTGGAGCGGGGTGCTCAAGGCAGTAGAGGGTGGACCCAGCAGGGTGGTGGATTGCGGACTGGGTGGTCCCACATTCTGGTGCTGTTAAACTGGGAGAAACAAGGGGGGAGCAGGATGGACTGTGCAACCCAGGGCCCCAGTGCAAGAAAATAAAGCCTCAAACCACTGATTAAAAATACCTGTGGGTGTTGAGGCAGCAGGAGAAGCTCTGAGCCTCACAGGAGAGTTCGTTGGAGAGACCCACAGGGTGCTAGAATATACACAAGCTCACCCATGGGCAATCGGCTCCAGAAGGGCCCAATTTGATTGTGGGAAGCAGGGGAAGTAACTGAAATCTGGCAGAGAGCAGAGCAAGTGCCATTGTTCCTTCTCGGACCCCTGCCCCACATAGAGCATCATCACCCAGCGACGTGGGTTACCCCTGCGTGGTGAACACCAAAGGCTCTACCCCTCATACATAACAGGCATGCCGAGACAAAAAAACAATGTCCCAAACAAAAGAACAGATCAAAGCTCCAGAACAAATAAAACTAAGCAATGAAGAGATAGCCAACCTATCAGATGCACAATTCAAAACACTGGTGCTCAGGAAGCTCACAGAATTGGTTGAATTTGGTTGCAAATTAGATGAAAAAATGATGGCTATGCTAAGTGAAATAAAGGAAAATATACAGGGAACCAATAGTGATGGGAAGGAAACTGGGACTCAAATCAATGGTGTGGAGCAGAAGGAAGAAAGAAATATCCAATAAGGAAAGAATGAAGAAATATGAATTCAAAAAAATGAAGAGAGGGTTAGGAACCTCCAGGACATCTTTAAATGTTCCAACATCCGAATTACAGGGATACCAGAAGGAGAAGAGGAAAAGCAACAAGTGGAAAAGTTATTTGAACAAATAATAAAGGAGAACTCCCCAAATCTGGCAAAGGAAATAGACTTCCAGGAAGTCCAGGAAGCTCAGAGAGTCCAAAAGAAGTTGGACCCAAAGAGAAACACACCAAGGTACATCATAATTACATTACCCAAGATTAAAGATAAGGAGAGAATCTTAAAAGCAGCAAGAGAAAAGGAGTCAATTACCTACAAAGGAGTGCCCATAACACTGTCAGCTGATTTCTCAAAAGAGACCTTACAGGCAAGAAGGGGCTGGAAAGAAGTATTCCAAGTCATGAAAGTCAAGGACCTACATCCAAGATTACTCTACCCAGCAAAGCTTTCACTTAGAGTGGAAGGGCAGATAAAGTGACCTTTTCTCAAATAAGGTCAAGTTGAAGGAGTTCATTATCACCAAGCCCTTATTATATGAAATGTTAAAGGGATTTATCTAAGAAAAAGAAGATAAAAAATATAAACAGTAAAATGAGAACAAACTCACAGTTATTAACAAGCACACCTAAAACAAAAACAAAAGCAAACTAAGCAAACAACTAGAATAGGAACAGAAGCACAGAAATGGAGATCACATGGAGGGTTATCAACAGGGGAGTGGGAGGGGGAAAGCGGGGGGAAAGGTACAGAGAATAAGTAGCATAGATAGTAGGTAGAAAATGGACAGGAGAAGAGTAAGAATAGTATAGGAAATGTAGATGCCAACAAACTTATATACATGACCCATGGACATGAACTAAAGGGGGAAATGTGGGTGGGATGGGGTGTGCAGGGTGGATGGGAATGGAGGGAAAATGGGAGAACTGTAACAGCATAATCAATAAAATATATTTAAAAAAATAAAAAAATGCCTTTGATTTCTGAATATTGACTTTGTAACCCGCTGTTTTGCCAAATTCACTTATTAGGTCTAGTAGTTGGTAAAGTCTATAGGATTTTCTATGTACACTATTATGTCATCTGAAAACAATGGCAGTTTTGCTTCCTCTTTTCCAATTTTGATGCCTTTTATTTATTTTTATTGTCTGATTGCTGTGACCAGGACTTCCAATATAAATTGAATAGAACTGATGAAAGTAGACATCCTTGTCTTGTTCCTGATCTTAGTGGGAAAGCTTTTAGTTTTTGCCCATTGAGCATGATGTTGGCTGTAGTTCTCTTGTATATGGCCTTAAATAGGTGAAGAATGTTCCCTCTATTCCCATGTTGCTGAGTACATGATTATAAATGGATGTTGTACCTTATCAAATGATTTTTCCACATCTATTGATAGGATCATATGACTTTTGTCTTTGCTTTTGTTTATGTGATGTATTATATTTATTGATTTGTGAATACTGTATTGTTCTTGCATCCCTGGGATGAACTACACTTGATCATGGTGTATGATCTTCTTAATGTATTGCTGGATGCAGTTTGCCAATGTTTTGTTGAGGATTTTCACATCTCTGTTCATCAGCGATATTGGCCTGTAGTTTTCTTTTTTGTTGTGTTTTTATCTGGTTTTGGATTAGGATGATCCTGGCTTCATAAAAAGAGTTTGGGAGTCATCTGTCTTCTTGAAATTTTTTGGAATAGTCTGTGAAAGGTAGGGGTTATCTCTTCCTTAAATATTTTCTAAAATTCTCCTGTGAAACTGTCCAGTTCAGGGCTTTTATATGCCAGGAGTTTTTTGGTTACTTCTTTGATTCCATCAGTTGGTATTGGTCTGTTTAGCCTTTCTGCTTCTTCTTCACTCAGTTTTGGAAGATTATATTTTTCTAGAAATTTGTCCATTTCACCTGCATTTGCAAATTTCTTGGCATATAGTTCTTTGTAGTAATTTCTTATGATCCTTTGTATTTCTGTGGTATCAGTTGTAGTCTCCTCTTTCATTTCTGATTGTGCTTATTTGGGTCCTGTCTCTTTTTTTCTTGCTGAGTCTGCTTAAAGGCTTGTCAATTTTGCTTATCTTTTCAAAGAATCAGCTCCTGGATTTATTGATCCTTAAAATTGTGCTTTTAGCCTCTATGTCATTTAATTCTGCCCTGATCTTGGTTATTTCCATCCTTCTACTTGCTCTAGGCTGTCATTGTTGTTCTTTGAGTTCTTGTAGGTGTAGGGTTAGATTGTTTATTTGAAATGGTTTTTTTGTTTGTTTGGTTGGGGTTTTTTTAGGTAAGCTTGTATCACTATGAACTTCCCTCTCAGGACTGCCTTCACTGTGTCCCATAAGTTGTGGACTTTGTGAGTTTTCATTTGTTTCTGGAAACTTTTTTATTTCTTCCTTGATCTCATTCTTAACCCATTCATTGTTTAATAGCATGCTATTCAATATCCATGAATTTGAGTGTTTTTGAGTTGTTTCTTTGAGGTTGGTTTCCAGTTTCAGTCCCTTGTGGCATGAGAGGATGCTTGATATGATTTCAATTTTCTTGAATTTGTTGAGGCTTCTTTTTGTGCTATTATATGGTCTTTCCTTGAAAATGTTGCAAGTGCGTTTGAAAAGAGTGTGCATTTTGCTTCTTTGGGATGAAAGGTTCTATATATATCAGTGAAGTCCATTTCCTCTAAGGCATTGTTCAATGCCTCAATATCTTTGTTGATATTTGGTTTGGAAGATCTATCCTTTTTTGACTGTGTGGTGTTAAAGTCCCTAGTATCAGTGTGTTGCTGTCAGTATCTTTCTTGAAGTTCTCCAAAATTTTCCTTATATATTTGGGTGCTACTATGTTGGCTGCATATATGTTTATAATATTTATGTCTTCTTGATGATGTCTTCCCTTGAGTATTATGAAATGTCCCTCTGAGTCTCTTTTTATGGCCCTTGTTTTGAAGTCTATTATGTATTGCTACCCCTGATTTTTTTCCTGTCCACTTGCATGGAATATTTGTTTCCAGCCCTTCACTTTTAGTCTGTGTAGGCCTTTCATTCTGAGGTGGGTCTCTTGTAGGCAGCATATGTGTGGGTCATGCTTTCTTATCCATTCTGCTATTCTATGTCTTTTGATTGGAGCATTTAATCCATTTACATTTAAGGTTATTATTGATAGGTGCTTATTCATTGCCATTTTACTTCTTTCATACCTGTGTTCCTCTCTCTCTCTCTCACTCTTTTTCTTCCTTTTCTTAAATCAGTCCCTTCAGCATCTCTTGCAGTGGTGGTTTGCTGGGTGGGTATTCTTTGAGCCTTCTTTTGTCTGGAAACTCCTTATATCACCTAACTTTGTAATTGAGAGCCTTACTTAGTGTTGGTTGTGGGCCTTTGTTTTTCATCACTTGGAATATTCCATACCATTCCTCTCTGGCTTGGAGCATTTCCATTAAGAAGTCAGCTGCTAGCCTTATTGGGGCTCCCTTGTATGCTACTTCCTGTTTCTCCCTAGCTGTCTTTAAGATTCTCTCTTTGTCTTGGAGTTTTTGCCATTTTAATTATGTGTCTTGGAGTGGGTCTCTCTGGGTTCCTCTTGATTGGGACCCTCTGTGCTTCCTGGATTTGCATGACTTTTTGTCTCATCAAATTAGGGAAGTTTTCCATCATTACTTTTTCAAACAGGTTTTCTTTCCCTTGCTCTTCTGCTCCGTTTGGTATCCCTATTATATGGATATTATTACATTTCATATCATCCTGCAGTTCCCTTAACACCTCTTCATTCTTTCTGAGTCTTTTCCTTTTCCTGCTCTTTCTAGGAGCTTTTTTCTACCTTTTCCTTCAGCTCCCTGATTTGATCCTCTGCTCCATCTAGCTTCCTTTTGATTCCTTCTACTGTGTTTCAATTCAGAAACTGTATTGTTCATTTTCTACTGGCTCTTGTTGACAGTGTCTATTTCCTTTTTATGTTGATATAGTTTGCAGTAAGTTCATTGTAGTTTTCCAGTAGTTTTTCTAATTCTCTGTAAGCTCATTGAGCTTCCTTATAACCATTGCTTTGAACTCATCTTGCCTCTATTTCATTTAGCATTCTTTCTGAGGATTCCTCCTTTCCTTTCACTTGGGGTTTGTTTCTTTGTCTTCTCATTGTTTGTGAGACTCTTCTTGTCAGCTTCTGCTTCTTAAATTGATCTGTTCTGACTCCCCGTGTTTGTAGTGTGAACTTCTATGGTAGGAGACCTGTGAGGTTAAGTGGTGCAGTCTCCTTGATTTCCTGAACTTGCTGATCTTGTGATGGTGTTGTTTATGTTGGTACTCTGGATATAATTGGATTTTGATTATTGTTTGGTCATTCTTTGCTGGGTCCTTTTCTCATGCTGGTTGCCTGGGGGTTACCCTGCCCATCATTTCTTGTATGCTGTTGTGCAGGTGCTGCCAGAAGAAAACCACAAAGCCAGGAAAGAAACCCACATCTGCAAAACTATGCCTCCCAGTATCAACAGCAAATGAACCAGTATTAATAAGGGTGTAAAGAGATTAAGACTATTATAAGAAAGGAGAGAAATAAACTATAGTATAAATTCTAGTGACTTAATATGCACAAAGGCAAGAAATGAATGTTAAAAAGCTATGCAGGAAAGAAAATATCGCAAATCATGGAGAAAACCACCATGGATTTCATGTTGGTAGCCTCTAATATTTACCACTGTTTTTTCTTTCTGGCTCCACCTCTGGTGATGTCAGATGTTGACCCTGTCTGATTTTAGGCAGCCTGCTCTGTGACTGTGGAAATCTCTCTATGGTCATCTCCTTCAGTTATTAATCTAGTCACTCTGCACTCAGCAGTCAGGCTTAAGCCCCATAGGGAAAGGCAGAATTCCTCCTGGGGTTGGGGCTATTGTTTCCCCTCAGGATGCTGCTGCTGCTTGGAGGAGAGTCGTCTACCTGAGCAGGATGGCTGCTGCCTTAGGGGTGATGACTAAACACTGGGATCCCAGTGGCTACTCTCTCAGTTCTCTCCCCAAAGCCTCCATCCCCAGTCTCTCCTCAAGTGTCTCTAGTCCACTCTGCCCCTGCTTTGCCAAGGATCTATGTCTGTGGCTGTCTCCTTCAGTTGTTAATCTAGTCACTCTGCACTCAGCAGTCAGGCTTAAGCAACACAGGGGAGGGGAGGGCTGTTGTTTCCCCTCAGGTTGCTGCTGCTCAGAGGGGAGTGGTCTGCCTGAGCAGGATGGCTGCTGCCATATGGGGGATGGCTCAGCCCTGGGATCTCTGTGGCCACTCTTTTGGCTCTCTCCCTAAAGCTTCTGTCTCTAGTCTCTTCTTAGGCCTCTCCAGCCCAGTGTTCCCCCACCTTTACCAGAACCCCGGGTAAGTGACAGCAAATAAAAATTTGTGTGTTGGTTCTTTATATAGCTCTTTGTGTCTGCAGCCATCCATCTCTGGCAGAGAGCAACCCTGCCACTTTTCATCATTAGTTGTCATCTGTGTAATCTTCAGGTTCTGGTGCTCTAGGCTGGGTATCCCAGTTTAGGATTTTGACCTCATTCTTCTCGGAGTATCCAACCTTCTGCTTAATTATTCCTCCTGTGCTGCCACCTGTGGGCACCCAGCCAGTCCTTTTGAGTCTCCACAATGGGCATGCAGCCAGCACTTTGGAGTCTCTACCACACTCGTTACCAATTTATGTTGAAGCTGATTCTTCTGTCTGTCCAAGGTTATAAGGTTTTTCTCTGGCTACTGTTCAATTGTTTGTTCTCGGTAATTTCTCCACAATTTAGTTGTAATTCCAGATTGGTCCTGGGAGGAAGTTAGTGTGGCTTCTACTCATAATCTCTCTTTCTTGTTACTTCTTTAGTTGTTTGAATAACATTAAAAATAATAAATAGGGTTTTGTCAAGGTCAACCTTCTTTCTAATACACATTGAAAACTCAACCATTTCTGGGCTGGTGACACCTCCTTTGACTCATTGCAGCCCTGTTAAGAAGGGCAGACAAAGCTTGTGAGTTGGAAAATTTTCAGTCAGTCACATTTTGAGCATATTTTGAAATAACTATAAGTGAAATAACATTTGTCCAAAAAGTCTTAATATGTCAAAATCTTAACCAAGTTTCCCAAATCAAAGTAGATACCCCTGCATTCGTCATGAGGCCAGTTTCAGCCTAAGGCCATATTGCTTTCTAATTCTGGTTAATATCAAAAGCAACCTGAATGAATTTTTGGATTAATGACTTGAGTATCAAGAATCTAGAAGCTGTGCTCACAAGGATAAGAAAATATAGGGTCTGATTAACTGTTGCTCTTCTCAGAAATTTGAGTATCAAGTGTTTCTTCACAGTATCACTAAATGTCGAGGTCAAAGCAGAGGAAACAGAGGTCTAGGCACCATAGGAGGAGTCAGGACTAGCACCTATGTCTCATGGCTCTCAGTCACTAGCCCTCAATTAAAACATGATTCCATTACTCAGTCTACACTTTATATTATCTGTAACAATGGTTTTTGTTTTGTTTCTGTAGTTCTTTTTATACAGGATAGATGCTTAAAAATATTCACTGCCTGACTCAAAAGCTTTGAAATCAAAGTCATGAGACAGTGATTTGGGGATGTTAAGTGCTCTGGAAGAAGTATTCAAATAATTAGTTATGCTGAAAATGACTTATGACTAAACATGTACACAGTGAGTCCTGATGTGCTTTGGGACATGAAGTCTGTGCCCTCACTGTCCTACAAAGCCTCTACAGCAACCTGGACTTTTTTACTTTCCAGCATTGCACTGGGCATTCTGGCTGCCCTTCCTCTAAGTATTGCTGGAGCAGGAGCAACCAGAGAGTTAATGACGTGTTTCTTGACCAGGAAGACTAATGGGTGAAGTTGGTGACCTAGTTTCTTTCTTTTCTTTTTCTTTTTTTTCCTTTCTTTCTTTTTCTCTTCTCTTCTTTTCTTTTTCTATTTTGCATATACTTTTCCAATTTTCCCAGTACCATCTATTGAAGAGACTCTCTTTACTTCATTGTATGCTCTTGTCTCCTTTGTCATCTATTAACCATAAAAGTGTGGATTGATTTCTGAGCTTTCTGTTCTCTTCTGTTGACCTATATGCCTATTCTTGCACCAATACCAGGGTGTTTTGATTACAGTGATCTTGCACTATAGCTTGATATCTGGTATTATGATCCCTCCAAGTTTGTTCTTCTTTCTTTAGATTGCTGAGGTATTCTGGTCTTTTGAGTACCATATAAATGTGTGGAATATTTGTTCTAGATCTGTGAAATATGTCATTGGTATTTTATTAGGAGTTGCATTAAATCTATAGATTGCTTTGGGTACAACAGGGTGGTGATAGCCAGAAGGAATGCTATGCAGGGACTGTGTGGAGGCAGGCAAGGGGACAGGGGAAATAGGAGCATCTGTAACAGTGTCAACACTAAAAATAAAGAAAAAAGATTAAAAAAGACTAATGGGTAGAGCACGTTATATATACCCTTGATAAAGTAGATTCATTTTCCTACCCTTCAAGGTCTAAACTCCAACAAACTCCACCTGGGTTATATCAATTCAGACAGCTCAATACAAAGAAAAATGAAACCAAGTACATAATACAGATGTATACATGCCTGCAAAAAGAAAAAAAGCACACTGCCTAAAAGCTGCAAGCTTTGTGGCATTAAATATATTTTAACACTGGCTGGTTAGGTGAGGAAAGGATACTAAAAGTTTTGGCTAAAATAGTATGTATGTCTGTGTACTTATTTAGTTTATTTTTAGAGTGGAAGGGGGAGAGAAACATTGATTTGTTGTTCTGCTTATTTATGTATTCATTGGTTGATTCTTTTATGTGCCTGACCAGGGATCAAACCCACAACCTTGGTGTATCAGGACAGTGCTCTAACCAACTGAGCTACACAGCCAGGGCTGTATATTTATTTTAAACAAATTAATACCAAAATGGATTAATTATCTAAAAATTGGAACTTCTAGCATTCTATTATTATTCATAATTTCATGTATCATAAAAAGTCCCTGAGTTTAAATTGTTGAAAAGTAGGTACCATTATCATTATTCTAAGCCAAGGGTGTCAAACTCTTTTTTACCAGGGGCCACATCTGCCTCATGGTTGCTTTCAAAGGGCTGAATGTAATTTTATGACTGTATAAAAGTAACTACTTCTTAATAGTTAAATGAGAGCTTGGTGCTGCTGCCAGGTAGAAACAAGGTGCTGGGCCAGATAAAACAAGGTGGAGGGCCGGGTTCAGCCCACGAGCCTTGTGTTCGCCACCTGTGCTCTAAGCAGTCACCAAATGCCATCAGTGTCTTAATCTCCAATTACATTTTTTTTATCTTTCAAGCTTTGATAACAAGGCAAATGCTAGCCCTGGCATCTAGGATATACTATGTGAGTGTATTTTAAACTATTCAGATATCACTGCTCTCTCATAGTGAATAAAGCACTTATTTTTCCAGGATTATCAATAACTTCCAGTGATGTGATTACATTCATCTGATACTTGTAAGGCCAACAGTCTGATCATAGGTTGAGATCAGAACTAAAATGCCAGGGTGGAGGGACAGCCATAGGTAGTGTGGTAAAAAAGTCCTTAATCTCATTTTCCATTCTACTGAGAAACTATCCAGTCATATTAAAGTCACTCATTTGCTAAAAACATATGTGCTGGAAGTCATTTATAAGGTTCCTCTATAAAGTAGCTCGTTCTTTGTAGAAGACCGTTCTTCATGGTGTGGACCCAGCTTCCACTCAAAGATGCACAGGACCCATGCCCACAGATAGGTTCTTCTGTGAAGAATCAGGCCTGCAATGTGCCTAGGCCACTTTGAGTCTTGCTCTTGCTAAAAAATTCCCTCACCCTGAATTGGGAACATTTACTGCAAAGTAACTTCCTAAAATCCATGCTAAACCTTCCAAGGATGAGTGTAACCAGTTCAACCACTTTTGCCTTTTCATTTGCAAATATCCCTCTTCTGTGATGTGATTAGCAGCATTGGCTCCTTTGTTTTCTGTAAAAGGTAACCACCTAAAGCCATCCTGTCCATAGTAAATGAGGACCATCATGTAATGTGCCAAGAAACCCAATAAAGGCCGGTCATGACTAGGGCCAAGGCTTTTTGCTCCCCTTGAGAGAAAAGCCATGCTGTCCCTTTTCCTCCACCAGACTTGGTAGTCCATGTGGATGTCTCATTTCATCCATAATGATGCAGACACTGCGGGCTGGTGTCTGCATCAATTCTTTAGGCAAATAATGTGTATTTATGTTTTCCTAGGGGCAAATAGGCATAGGTTTCCAAACTGTGTCAAATTATTGCCCCTCCCCCCACAACACTTTACCAGAGATTTACCAGAGTTACTATGAACACAATTCACTAAACTAAATCAAACTGCTTTTACCCCTTACCCTCATCATGAGGTTTGGCTTAAATCAGAGAGTTCATAGCAGAGCATACCACCCATTCATTTTGAGGTTTTCATAGACTAAGAATGTTTCAAGGGAAAGGAGGAGTTACAGAAATAGCATGTACATTCTGTAAGGTTGTGGCTGCGACATTAAACGGTTTTTCAAGAAAGGTGGGAATGTGCAGCCATTGGACACTTGGGAACACTGGGTAAGACCCAAGCCCAGACCATAGAGGTCACTATTCTCCACCATTAGTGTGCATCACAAACACACATGGAACTGGTTAGAAATACCCAGACCTACTGAATCGAAATTCAAGATATGTAGAATGCCAACTGGAGTAAATATGTGGGCATACTCATGTTCTCCTTTATCTAAAAAGCCTCCTTTTTTCATTAAGAACCTCCTTACTTGGGTTACTTACTTCCTCAAAAGTATACCAAGATTTACTGTTATAGAATTAAAAAATCTACTCCTATGTCAAGCCTGATGCTGTTTTGCCATAAGCCGGTGCTTCACAGAGTTCCCAAACACTAAAAGCAAGACTGAGCATAAGCCCTGTTAGAGCCATTTGTTCTGGAAAACACTGTCCTGTGTCAAACACCCTTTTATAAACGAGTTGGCCATGATGCTTTAGAGACACCAGATGGGAGTTTTGTACAGTGAGTGACAGGGTTTTCCTTCCAGGGTTTCCATTTATTTAGACCACAAGGCAAATAAATGCTTTCTGTGAGAGCTATGCTTTCAGCAAAAGCTGGCTGATTATCATTTATAGAAAGATAGCTTGAAGATTTTGTTTCAGTGTGTACAACTGTAGCTTTGATATTCCAATAGCCAGTCCTTCAAATGTAGACTCATTTTTTCCTAGTCAGTATCAGGGATTTAAAAACGAGAGAAACTAGCACATGCTTTTGTTCATTAGGACAGGAAAGACTGGGGTAGTCCTACATCTAACCACTCAGAACCTCAGTAGCCACACCTACTTGGGCCCTTGCCAGCCTGCACTTTGCTGGCCAGCTCTGTCTGTGGGTCCCACCTGGGCAAGCCACCAGGATACAGCATCATGCACCCTGCCCAGCTGTATAGCTCTATGACATGGGGCATATTACTTACCCTCTCCAAGCCTGTTTCCTCACCTGCAAAGTGAGGTTGATAACATCTATTGGGTTTTTATACAAATTAGATAAGTCCCATATGGTGCACAGTGTGGTGCCTGGCACAAGGTGAGCACTCAGTAAATGGTAGGGATGCTTGTGATGACCACCCTGCATCCATGTGAGTCAGTATCAATTGTTCAAAGTTCACAAAGGTGCTGGTAGTCACAGTGTTGCCACATCCCGTGGTCCTCTCTTCTGGACTTCTTTCCCCATATTACATAAATCACCTGGTTTATTATTTTATACTAAGGTGTGTAACTTTTACCATGGACACTGAAATACCTATGTCAGCACATACAGTTTGTTTTCTTTCTAAAGGCAGTTACACAGAAAAACAGTATTATCAGGTTATCTGGCAAATATGGAACCCAAAGGGAGGCTAATGTTAAGACCCACACCTCACCTGGGAAGCTGCGCACACCTCCCCACCACAGGGATAGCCCAGACCCCATTGTTCTTTGACTCTCCTGTCCCTATGTTGCTCTGGGCGAGCAGTGCCACCTGGGCTTGCTCTTACTAATGTAGCCTCACTTGTTGACTTTGAGGGAATGAATGACTCTGATTACCCCTGTGTCTCTTTCCAGAAACTTTACATCACACAGCTCTGAATTTGGGACAGTAATTTAAGAAAACAGGTGGCATAATTAATTACTAACTAAAGGTATCTCTCTCAAAAAAGAAAATGGTAAGAGAGATTGCCCTGAGGGCCATTGGGGAACTGGAGCCAGGGATGGGAGATTGACTTTTCACTATATACCACTTTATCTTTTGAATTTTGAACATCAAAAGTATTCCTAGCATATTAATTTTTGAAAAGCTGTAATACATTATTTGTATTTTTAAAAGTTATGCCTCAGCATAGAGAATATTGCAATAAGGACTTATCAGGGTAAATGCTCTGTAAGGTATATAAATGTCTAATCACTATGTTGTATACCTGAAGCTAGTATATCATTTGTCAAAAAACTTTGATATATAGGCAAGGAGTATGGAGGCTTATAATTCATGACTTTATGCTGGTCACTACTTCATTTACATGAGCATATTATAACCCAGTGAGTTTTGCTTAACCAATCCAGTTGTCACATGAACAAGGAGAGACACATAAATGATATAACTCTGATAATGATACTAATATATTAATGAATACAGAGTTTCAGTTGGGAATGATGGAACAGTTTTGGAGGTGAAGGGCGGTGATGGTCACACAATAATGTGAATGAACATCCTTAATGCCACTAACCTCTAGTTGTAAATGGTTAAAATGAAACTCTGTATCTATTAAGCAACTCCTTTTTTGTGGTATATTTCAATTTTGCAAGGTGAGAAAGTTTTGGAGATTTGCCTCACAATGAGAATGTACTTCATACTACTGAACTGTACACTTTAAGCATTGGTAAAGATGGCAAATTTCATGTATATTTTTACCACAATTTTTTAACAAACCTTTTGAAAATGGTAAATTTTATGTTATGGACATTTTACCACCATTTGTAAAAAGTTCTTTGTGATCTATGGAGTGGTTGTCTGGCCCTGGGACAGAGGGAGTGAGGGGCAGTGACTGCTGGTGGGCATCAGGTTTCTTTGGGGGTGATGAAAATTTCTAAAACTGGACTGTGATGATGGTTGAGCAACTCTGAATACGCTACTAAAATCATTGAATTATAAGCTTTAAATGGATAAGTTGTATCATATGCAATCTCTAGCTCAATAAAGTTTTTTAAACCAACAAACAAGTCTTGTCTTACCTGTGAGGGCTGGGGAGCTTGTGCAGTCTCCGCCATGAGCCCCCAGCTGGAAGGATATGGAAGCATGGGAGGACAGAAAAAAAGGGGAATCTTCCGGATTCAGGATTATTCAGTTTTTGACTGGTTTCTGCACAAGGTAATCAAACGAATTCCTATTATAGATTTGACATAGGGCTCTTTCTCTAACTCTCGTCTACTGCCCAGGGAAGGTAAAGGCCTGAATTAAAAGAACAGGGCAAAAGCAGTGTGTGTGGGTGTGTGTCATTCAAATAACCCACTCTGGCTCACCCTTCAGTGCTGTTTTTCAAAATGTTATCACAATAAAGAAAGATCTGGAAAAACTCAGTACCCTCTTAAAAATTGACTGGCTCAGAAATAACAAAGGTTACATTTTATTTGATCAAGTACAGCCTGGTATTACACAGCAGTTAGTTTTCTCCTTTTGGTCATCATTTTCCATCCCTGATGGAATTGTGTGCATAAAGAGAACAGTCCTGGAAAAATCTTAAATCTCATTATACAGTAGCCCATGGCAAAATGGGGTTTTGAAGAACAAGTAGTGTTAAAAATACATCTGGAAATGTGAAATGTATTATTATGAAATGCACTTATGAGGAAATGAATTTATATAGAAAAAAGCTACACATAAAGCAAAAAGACTGAGATATGCCAAGCTTACGCAGTTCAGAATCAGGCCCGTGTGTCTGGGGTGGCTTTAGAAAAGAAGAGGCACATTTAAGTTTCTGAGAGTCTTCACCTACTGCCAGGAAACGATGCCAACTGGCAACAGCTCTGCTTGTCTCAGGTATGTCCCAGCTGCTTCACTGATTTTGATGCACTCCGGATAAACAGTGCTG
>PVIA01011450.1:0-44499 GCA_004024845.1 Tonatia bakeri
TGAGATACCACTTCATACCTGTCAGAATTGCCATCATTAATAAATCAACAAACAACAAGTGCTGGCGAGGTTGTGGAGAAAAGGGAACCCTAGTGCACTGTTGGTGGGACTGCAGACTGGTGCAGCCACTGTGGAAAACCATATGTAAAACCACATATGGAACAGTATGGAAAAACTAAAAATGGAACTGCCTTTTGACCCAGCAATTCCACTGCTGAGATTATGCCCTGAGAATCCTGAAACACCAAATCAGAAGAATCTATGCACCCCAAGTGCTGGAAACAGCCCAAGTGCCCATCAGTAAATGAGTGGATCAAAAAACTGTGGTACATTGACACAGTGGAATTCTATGCAGCAGAAAGAAAAAAGGAGCTCCTACCCTTTCAAGATAGAATAGATGGAACTGGAGAGCATTATGCTAAGTGAAATAAGCCAGGTGGTGAAAGACAAATACCATATGATCTCACCTATAAGTGGAACCTAATGAACAAAATAAACAAATGAGCGAAATTGAACCAGAGGCATAGAAACAAGGAACAAAATGACAGGGACCAGAGGAAGGGGAGAGGGGCATAATGGAAGAAAGAAGGGGTAAGGGGGTCTAATCAATGAACAGGTATAAATGACCCATAGACATGAACAACAAGGTGGGGATTTTCTGTGGGAGTGGGGGTGGGCAGGGCAGGGGAGAGCAGAGGGGGGAAATTGGGACAAGTGTAATAGAACAACAATAAGAAAAATCCATATGTAAAACCACATTCCTGGCATCGCCCCTTGACAAAGACCAGTGGTTCTCAACTCTATCAGATCCAAAACTTCTGGTATAATTAATATTTTATAACATCCCTTTCATGATCCTGAAGTTGAAATTCATAGGTAGCATGCATATATACACACAATTTCACAGAAAATATGATGATCTATATAAATGATGGATAAAGGAGAAAGGTAAACACACCTCCATGTGTAAGTGTTCAGGCATAACTACATGAAAGAGGGTGCGGTCAGATGCTGGCTCCCAAACGCAGAGCCGCCTTGAAGGTGACAACTGCATTTTGCTGTCTGCTCAAACTCCGTGCCCGACTGCTGTCAGTCATGTGGCTTTCTGAAATGGTGGACAGGTCTTGGGAAATTTTAAAAAACATGTATTATCCTTTTTAAAAAATTTTACTCAGTTGTGATGCTGGACATTTTACATATACTAATACATAAAAAACTTTGTGTTTTATACATGAAATCAAGTTACAGTCTAGGCTCGGGTAGCCAGGTTTGCTGCCCACATGAGTGCCCCGCAGGATGCATCTGTGGGACAGGAGTCCCACTGCATGGTGGCTCCTACCTGGGAAACATCAGGAAGGCCCTGGTCATGGTGACAGCCACCAAAACGGGCCCCACAGGTTTCCAAAGCTTGGACATAGACAAAATGACTCAGGGGATGTGGACCCCTAAGAAGGGAAACCTCCAAAGTGAAGGACAGGTGTGACTTCCTGTTCTCCGTCCTCCACCTCCTCCCAGCTTCCCTACTGAAAAGCAGTGACTTTATTGAATCCCTACAGTATATTAGGCCATTTATATTTTTACTTGTGTAATATCTCAAATTCCCCTCCAGAGCCACTGAGGCTGGAACCCATAGCCTGTCCTGACACCAACCTCGAAGGACCTCTAGTTCACGGTTCTACGGCATTGACCTTAGACTGCCTCTCTTGGTTTGGAAAGAAGATCAAGGAAAATCTATTAATTCTGCATAATTTCCAGAAGGACTTGCTGGCTGCTGCTGGATAAATAGAGGTGACAAAAGGACACCACTGTCCGTGGCAGAAGCGGCTGGGCACTTGGTGCCTCATCTCCTCCAGCGCCCACTGGGCTTCTCCCAGGTCCCAGCTCCGTCTCCCTTGCTTTCTTACTCATCCAGGATAGAAATGCACCTCCAGGCCCCTGTCTGGAGAGAAGGGGGCCATAGAGGGGCTGCAACAGCAACCTCCCCCTTCCATCGGCCTCCCCCTCAGAACTTCACATCACTTTTCTCATTCTCTGAACTGCTGCTCTACGTGAACAACACACTGTGTGCGGGATGGTCCCTCTGCATAGAACCCCAGCGCTCTCCTTCCCCACACCTCCGGGCCAACTTTCCATATCAGTCCACCTGTAAATGCTCCCTGACTGTCCGCAGGCTGGGGTCAGGCAGCCCTTCCAGGCGCTTTTGTGCTCATCCGCATTGATCCCTTGTGGCACTGATCACACTGCTTTGTCAATGCCTGGTGTTTGTATCACCTGCTCAAGAGAAAAACAAAGCATCATGACATAGGCTCTGGAACCAGTTTGCCTGAGTTTAAATCCCAGCCCCTCTGTGTTCTAGGGGAACAATGTTGGGCAAATTACTTAATCCCTCTGAACCCACCTAACAGAGTTGTTGTGAGGATTAAATGAGTTAGAACATGCAAAGCTGTTGGCATACATTAAATGCTCAATAAACGTTGGCTCAGGGGACAGACTGTCTTGTTCACTACTGTGTCCCCATCACCCAGCATCGCCCCTGACACAGCAGGCATGTCCAATTTTGATTCACTAAGTCAGAGAATGACTATCATCTTCTAATCATTGCAAATCACCTTGTCCTCTGTTTCCTGCTTTTACAATCAACAATCTTTAGAAGCAAAGATTATCTAAAGAAAGAAACCAAGTATGTTCAGGTTATCTGCCCCAACAAACGTTGCTGTGTGTGTGTTCCTTGTTAAGAAAAGACAAGTGTTAGGAGAATTAGATTCTGATTCTCCTGACTATGTTTTGCTGAGCCATTCAAATTGGATACAAAAGAATTTAATGAATTGGAGCAAGAATCAAAAGATCATTGGCCCTGGCAGGTGTGGCTCAGTAGATTGAGTACCAGCCTGTGAACCAAAGGTTTCTGGTTCAATTCCCCAGCAGGGAACATGCCTGGGCTTCAGGCCAGCTCATGCAAAAGGCAACCAATCGATGTTTCTCCTGCACATTGATGTTTCTCTTGCTCTTTCTCCCTCCTTTTCTCCTCTCTTAAAAAATAAATAAAATCTTTAAAAAAATCCACAACCTTTAAAAGAAAAAAACATTATTGAAGGTGGTGATGGCCATGACCCAGGTAAGTGCTACCATTTCCCCATCCATCTGCCACTTTAAAATGAAAATATTGAAGAAAAAGAAAGGGATTTGGGAGCCATTGTGGTATCTTGTGCCCTCATCCAGTAGTTCCACAAATGCCTATTGCGCCACTCGCTGTGTTGGGCCCTGGGTACGTGCGATAAAAAGAGTTGGCCCTTGGAGCTGACATTCTACTGGCGGGGAGACAGTTGCAAACGATGACTCTCACCAGTTTCCTGGCACCCCTAGAACAGGATCTCCAGCACCTATTGCTGGTGGCCATTTGTGGGCCAGGTGTACTTTTGCTCCACCTCCCTGGAACTCACCTGGTGGATGGTGGGTTTTTTTAGCGGGAGTCCTAGGCTTGGGTGTCCTCCAGGATGTTACCTTGACCTGATCAGCTGGCTCCTCCTGCCGGGCTGCCAACGCAGCCCTGTTTCCCTCCGTGAGGTGAAGTCATCAGCCACCACCATTGCACAAAGGCGCGTTTCCCCTGGGCGGTTGCTCAGGCATGACAGAGCCGAGGGCCCGGGCTCTGCCCACTGACAGGCAGTGACTGTCGGGCGACGGCCGCTGACAGAGTGCTTGTGGTGGGAGTGTCTCCGTGTGGAGGCTGCTCTGCCCGCAGCCAGCCCCGCCCGCTCCCGGAGCCTCTCCCGGCCTCCCGGAGCCGGCCGTCCCGGTGTTTCTGTAACTGCACCAAGCTT
Source organism: Tonatia bakeri (assembly GCA_004024845.1). Classification (NCBI taxonomy): domain Eukaryota; kingdom Metazoa; phylum Chordata; class Mammalia; order Chiroptera; family Phyllostomidae; genus Tonatia; species Tonatia bakeri. The sequence goes on from PVIA01011450.1 coordinate 3,822, forward strand.
GCCGGTGTCGAAGCACTCACCACGTTATTTTTTTCTAATCATCATTATTCTTTCATGACACAAATAATGCTTGTTTATTGTTGAAAAAAATGTAAATGTAGCTAGGTAACATCTATTATCTCGCTACTCAAAAACCATAGCTGTTGATAGTTTGGTGTGACTCCTAGAAAATTTCCTATATATGTAAAAATACACAAGCTACATAAAAATGAATGTACATCGTCCAGTCACTATGCCGATAGTATGCCAGTGCTGAAACCGGTAGACAAACTACGTTCCTCCTTCAGCCGAGACTACTTCCATCAAACCAAAGATGTAAGTGCAGACGGGCTTTCGAACGCGTCGCAAATCCCAGAAACCGAGAGGAAGGAGGCCAAGGAATGCGACTGCGCGCAAACTCGGACTTCCGACGCGGGAAGCAGTTCGGCAGGATTTAGTGAGGGTGTCGGCTGCCCACGCCTTACGATCCAGGGTTCTACTTCCAGGTGATTATTCAAGAGAAACTTTCCCATTTGGGCTCAATGAGATGAATACAGGAACTTCCCACTCAGCATTATTTGTCACAGAAAAAACCTGAAACAAATCTCAAAGTCTATCAGTAGGAAAATAAACTGTGGCACGTTTGCAGCACAAAATATTATGCGGCAGTGAGAAAGAATGGACTGGAACAACCTTGCCTCGCCCCGGATTCTGTCTGTGCCCCAGGGACAGTTGCGACATCTGGAGACATTTCTGGTTGCCACAGTGGGGGTGGGTAGTGAGCTACTGGCATCTAGTGGGCAGAATAATCGGGCCCAAAATGCCACCGGCGCCGCGGCTGAGAACCAGAGCTGGACTGAATCGACTTGGGCAGCTCTCACGAGTCTGGAGTGAAGAGGAAGTTGCCGAATGACGCCGTCCAATAATTTGACAGACGCAGACACACAGCGCAAGTAAGAAGCAGTATGGGAACTGCGCACAGCAGCTTTCCAAGTCCAAACCAGCCGTCTCCTCCCACTTTCCCCCGTCATTCTGGAAACATCTCCCTGTTGATGATAATACAGAGTTGAGTGTGTGCCCCTTGTCTGTGTTACATGGACTTAATCGGTAGCCCTGGAGTTGTCCGGGTGAATGGGGGCACAGTTCATCATTTCGACAGCATGGTTCTGAAACCGTGGGCCCGTTTGCATGCCCACCTGCAGGGCACAGTGTGCTGTTTCCTTTTTGCTCTCCACCCTCACTAGGTATGAGCTCGAGGACAGGGACTGTGACACTTGTCCATGCTTCCTCAATGTCTTGACAATACATTGCTCAGTGGGTACAGAGGACAGAGAGAAATAAGACACATATGCCCTCAAGAAACTTACCGTTTTGTTTTGTTTGAAAGGTAACTGGCGAGTCAGGTCTAAGGCCCAGCTGTGCCCTAAGTCCTGCAGGAGTCAGAGAAGGGGAGGGCCCTCGGGTGGAAGTGGCCTGGCAAAGCCCGGTCTTGGGGCCTGAGGGGCCTCCCATCCTTGGCAAACAGAGGAATGGCATTCCAGACTGGCTCCAGGATGAGTAAGGCGAGTTTGTGAGATGGCCACATGCAGGGCGTTTGTGCAAAGATGCCGTGGAGGATCCAATTGGCAGGAAACACAGGGCCTGGCAGGGACAAGCCCTGTCCAGCAGGCCACGAAGTTCAAACTTCATCCTGGAGGCAACCAGAGCTGATGCATGGGGAGTGCCAGGAGGAAAGACTGCTCTAACCAGGAAGACCCAGCCCAGTTGGGCTGCCTGTCACAGCTGAGCTGTACTGCTCACAAGCTGCCCAGCTGGTGCACACTCCCCAGGTGACAAAAGCCAGATGCCCCCAGGGCGAGGGGGGCAGCCCCAGGAAGTGTAAAGTTGGAGTGGAGGAGCACAGTCCCCAGGCCCAGAGGATGAGCTGGCGGTTTGTGCCCCAGTAATCCCTACTCATCCCTGGTGCCACACCTTTGCAGGGCTGACAGGTGTGCTGGAGTCCCTTTGCTGTGGCTCCTTTTTTTTTTTTAAGGTTTTATTTATTTATTTTAGAGTGAGGGGAAAAAAAAGAGAAAGAGAGGAAGAGAAACACCGATATGTGAAAGATACATCGATTGGTTACCTCTTACATGCCTGCCCCCAACCCAGAGCCTGGCCAGAAACCCAGGCATGTGTCCTGAACCAAGAATCAAACCACTGGCCACTTTTGGTTGGCAGGACGACATCCAACCCACTGAGCCACACTGATCAGGGCCCTTTGTTACGGCTCCTGAGAGCAGATTTTCTTCTCAACTCTATGTTCAGTGACACCAGGTTGGCAGCTTGAACTTGGCCATGGTGGGATTTTTTATACCACAGAAACTGACACTCTGCATTAGGACTCCCCGCCCCCCGTGGCCAATCCACCGCCAGCAAGTAAGGGAGATACAGTCATTAGATTTGGAGAAGGGCAAGAAGGTAGATTCTTGTTTATGGAAGTCTAATGAAACATTTAGGAAAATGAGTTTGGCCAAATAATGGACGCACCATCAGAAGTAAATTCAGGTTCCTAATAGACAGAGGCTGATCCTGCAAAGGCGCTATCCAGGCACTCTGCAGGCAGACTGCCTGGGCCTGAATCCCGGCTTTGCCATGTGCCAGCTGTGTGACCTTGGGCAAGTCACTTTTCCTCTCTGTGCCTCATGTTTGCCATCTATGAAATGGAGCATATTATTAACCAATCTCTTAAGGTTCTTAAGAGGATTTAATGAGTTACATGCACACAAGGCTCTTAGGACAATTTTGGGCAAGTAATTAGCACTCTGTCGATATTTGTTAAGTACATAAAATAGAAACTGAAGTTCCCAGACAGGCAGTGTCTTACCTAAGGTCACGCAGCAAATTCGAGGCAGAGCTGGAATCAGAGCCCAAGCTTCCACCATGGCAAATAGTCCTACTAGTCTTGCCTGGATTTCTTTGACCTTGACAAGAGTTGGGAGCTCCTGAAGATGGCCCATGTGTCCTGGTGTTGAATGTTTACATGGAAGGGGTGGAGCAGGCAGACCCAGTGACCTCTGCCCTGGAAGGGTAGGTTGTCGAGGTGGCCTCCAGAGTATACAGCCTCCCCTGCTGGGTGCAGGTGCACAGGAGCTGGGGCAGGGCAGCGACACTGTTCCTGCTGTTTGGCAGGTCACTGGGGCTGGGACTGCTCCAGGCATGAAGGTGAGTTTGGCTGACCTGTGCACAGTAATGACAGTGTCTTCCGTCTGTAAAGCCCCCACTATGCACCTGCCATTCAGTCAGTCGCTACATGTTGGGTTTGGATTTCAGCAAAGGACACAGTAGATAAAACCCCTACCCTCGCAGAAATTCTAGTGGAGAGTAGAGAGATGGTAAATGAGGAAACTGAGAGATATGTAAGGGCTTGAAAGAGAATGAAGCTGGGTGAGGCAGGTGGGGCATGGCTTGGGAGGGAGTTGGGGGGACTCTCAGAGGAGGTGACACAAGCAGTCCCGAGGGACAGGAGGGAGCACCAGGCACAATGCCGGCAGCCCTGTCAGGCAGAGTCTCATTAAATCATTTACTGACGAGGAAGCTCAGAGACATGCAATCCACCTGCTCAAGGTCACACAGCTTTGAGTGCTGGCTCGGGAATCAAGCCCGGCTCTGCCTCCCAGCCCTTGGCTACCCTCCACTGGCCCACAGGAGCTCAAGTTCACCCAGAGAACAGGGACATCACAAAGCCCGGGTGTGTGTGGTGGGGGCCAGCAGAGTCCTGGGGTCGGAGGCGTGTACAGGGGTACTGGGGTGAGCAGGTCTGGAGTTCACTCCAGGGCACATCTTTAAAGACCAGAAGGAAGAGCAGCAATTCCAAAGGGCAGAGGATCTCTCTGGCTTATCTAGAACCTCAGTGGGACAGTGAGGGCCATGGGCAGGGAGCAGCCAGCTTTGGAATGGAGTTTGGAACAAATTCTTGGTGGCAGAAGAAGTTTCCAAATTTGGACTGTGCCCCTGGTTCTTTCTCAAAAACCTTTGCCTCCACACATAGGTCCGGCCTCGTGCCAGCAGCACACGGAGGGCCGAGCAAGCACGCTGCTCCCAGGCCTCGCCTCGGGGAGCAAGGGAAGAGCAGAGAAAAGCCAAAAGCCTTCCAGAGCAGATTGCGCCCAGCTATGTAGAGATGCACGTTCCTGACGTTCCACGGGACATGATTCCAAGCAAATTCCCTACTATTGCTCCTCGATCCCACCATCTGGGTCTTTAAACCACACCCCTCACTGCCTCAGTCCCACAAGACACGCAAAAATCTTTGGTTCATCCATTCACTAAGTGTTTACTGAGCACTGACTGCAGGCCAGCACGGTGCCGGGGCTCAGCAGTGACCAAGAGCCGTCCTTGCCCTCCCCTCATCATTCTTCCTGTGGCAGGGATGGCCATCTCACAGGGGGCAATACTATATATACACAACAGTGCAGGGGTCAGTGCAGCCCAGGCCTTGCTGGAGTGTCCCACCAGACTGCCCCAGGCCACATCTTCACAGGACTGGGCCAAGGGCCGCCCTGCAGTCTAGGTGAAGGGACATGGGTCCTGGGGTGCAGTGGGGCATGGGGTGGGATGAGAACCAGAGAGGTGTATGGTGTAAAGGGGGAAAGTCTACTTTCTGGTGCCTGAAAAGGCAGGCTGGTAGGGGCCACGCTGGCACAATGGTCCCTACCCCTGTCCTCCACCAGGGGGTGCTAACACTGAGGGCAGGGAGAGAGGACCAGGTCAGATCAGCAAGGGGCTGAGAGGCGGAGAGAAAAGCTAATACAGTTGAGGGGCCCTGTGAGAAGAAGAAGCCTGATACTTTGTTCTTGGGATGGATGTTCTGCTCAGGCCCTGAGTCGGCTGACCAGCCCCAGAATCCCAGAAGGGAAGACGCACTGGGGAAGAGTGGCCCAGTAAGCCAGAGCCCGCAAGCTGCCCCCAGCTGTTCTGAGCTGGGTCTCAGTAGGGGCTGACCAGAGACTGCTGGGGATGGGGGGCAGGGGGATTGAGGGAGGAAGGAGGCTGGAGGGGGTGTCAAATGTGGGAACAGAGTGGAAAAATTCAGAAGGCAAACCTTGCTCCTCCCCCAGAGACCCGCAGGGCCCCATGCTTTGCCCATTCAGGGTTGCTCGAAAGCCACCTCCTCAGACAGACCTTCTCCAACACACCGCAGGCTGGGCAGGCAAAGCTAGACAACGCTGGGGGAGAAGTGCCTGGCAGGCAGCTGCCACGTGCCAGACAAGAATTAGACACGTCTCATGTCATCTCCTTTTGTCCTCATGATGGCCCAGTGAGATGGGTATAATTACCCACTCTCGTTTTACAGTTGAGGAAACTGAGGCTTAGAGAGGTTAGCTAACTAACCTAAGCTGCAGAGCAACCCCCATGAGCAAGGCTTTCCCCTGCATCTCCCTGCCTCCTTGAGATCTTGTTTGTATTGTGTGAGGAGTTTTGAAATGCGGGGGGAGCATGGGAGTCTCTGGGTTGGGGCCAGAGCTCCGAGGCTTCCTTGCTGTTTCATTCCCGAGGGGCCCAGGAATGTCATGGTTTCTCATTTGTACATGTCCTGTGACCGATGGTGGAGGGGATTTGAGTTGCTGGCCCTGCTGTTTGGCACAGAGAGGGCTGTAGTGTTTGAGGAGCTGCCACATTCCTGACGAAAGATGGAGTCTGGGTGGTCAGGCTGGGTCAGGGGCAGCCAGCCTCATCACCATGCGGGGCTTTTGTTTCAGGTTTAAGAAGCCAGTCATCAGTCCCCAAAACATGTCCATGGCCTCCAGAGGCTCCTAGCCTCACCAGGAAGACAACTCTACAGTAACAGCCACTCTTGGGCACTTCCCGGGCGCCGGACAGTCTAGCGGGTGGTTGAATGTGTGGGCTCTAGAGCAGGATTGAAGGCCACATCCCCACCTTCTTAGTCACGTGTGACTTTAGCAAATCACACACCAGGCTTCAGTGTGGCGCGGAGCTGGCCTGGCACAGCTCAGTCTGAGTTTGCTCCCGTTGCACACGGACAAGGCCATCTGTGACCATGATGGACCAAGACGAAAACAGGACCACTCCTTCATCGAGTCTGAACACAGACAACACATGAATATTGTCTAAACCACAAAAATGACCAAATGTCCCCCATCCAGGTAATCTGAGTGAAGCCTGCTTCTGCTCTCCATTTCAGTTGTCCCTCCTTCTAGGTGAGACTTATTAAAATCCTATCAGAGAATCACCTCCTTTTCCTAAAATCATCTAATCCAGAACAAAGTCCGTCTTCCTTAAATCCTCCACCAGTCACCGAACACCAGCCCGAACCCTATAGTAAGTCCTTTCGAACACCTCACAGTCCCCATGGTGCAGGTCCCTACTGTGGCAAGGAGTCATAGACCCAGTTGCTCACCCACAGGTGTGTTCTGATGACCTTTGGCTGGAGGCATGGATGGTCCATACTTCACTGGGTTGCTGTCATACTGCACTTAGGATGATATATCCCCAGGACTCTTTAAACATACTTGTCATGCTTTAATGTCATTTCCATTTTACAAAGGGGACACTGAAACTCAGAAAGGGCAAGAAACTTGGCCCAGGTCACACAGCTGCTAGTACAGAGCCAGGATGGAAATTCAGGCCTCATTCCAAAATCAGTCACCTGCATTAATAGGGCAGAAACCAACACTACACTGGCCCGGTGTCTGGGAGGTGGCAGAGCAGAGGGCCGGAGCTCAGAGAGGAAAGAACCCCAGGGGCTGCGGGAGGGGAGCACCAGGTCATCCTCAGTGACATTCCCCTCGTCCTGGCCCACTCATGACGTCCCTGACTGGATCCTTCTCTCCAAGGCTGCCAGGCTGCTGAGTAAACATGGGTCCAGCAGAGGCTGAGGAGTAGGTGTTGGCATGAGCAGAGCCTGAGGCCTGAGTCACTTCCTGGCCATTGCCTAAGCGGAGTCGGGAGCCACAGCCCGAGCGGTCAGCTGTGCCTTTGCAGGGCTGCGCTCACTTGGGCAATGAACACGTCCCTGGTATTCCTCACCTTCCTGGGCTCGCTTCCGCCACACTCGGGTTTTCAAGACACAACGGGGAGGCTCAAGCCCCATCCCTGCCCTGGAGAACTGTGTCCTCAACCCAGAAGGAAACCTAGGTCTCCTGGATAGTTGCCTCTTGTCTGTGCCCAGTCCTGAACTCTGGCTTCCGGGACACTGTTCCAACTTCAGAAATAGGGTGCTTTCCACCCCAAAGGCCCGAAACTCCCCTAGGCCTCCCAGGCACCTAGCCCCTTTCCTTTTCCTTCCACGGGGTTTCGGGGCCACAGTCAGGGTGGGGCAGGGAGGAGGGTGGGGAACGTGTCAGGTACTGAGGGAGACATGCATGGTTACAGCAGTAGACACATCCTCATGATGTGGGCGGGCGGATGATTTCAAACCGGGGCCATTTCCTTCGAGGAGCAATGATGCTCAACCCAGAGACACCGCATGGCCTCAGGGCCAAGAGCCTGGACTCCAAAGCCCGGCTCTGCCCCTCGCCAGCTGTGTGACCTTCAGCAAGTCACACAGCCTCTCTCTACTTCAGGTTTCTCATCTCCAGAATGAGGATAATACTCATGCTGACTCATGGGCCTCTCACCAGGAGTAAGGGGGTTGTGTTTGTACAACACTTAGGATAATGGCTGGCAAGCGGCAAACACTAGTGTTCATTAAATAAATATTTTTTCACTTCCAATGGGCTGACTCTTCCATTCATTCTCCATAGGTTTTTGATATCCTACTGTGTGCCAGGTATGAATAAGACTGAATCCCTGCCTGCAATGCCTGCTGGGTATTTCTGTGGCTTCCCTGTGCCCTGCCCCACAGGTGGTCTTCAGGACTGTCTGATGCGCAGGGCTTCATGGGAGGGGCCGTGGCACCAGGAATGAGGCCGCAGCTTACTGTCAGCCACGGGCAACTTCCTTTCCTTCTTCAAGCCACCTCTCTCTGTTTGACAAAGTGAAGCCAGTGGTCCCCACCCCTTCCACAACCCCATCCCCAGGCCAGTGAGGGGTCAGACAAGTTAGGCTGGGCATCTGGACCTCTTGTGGCCATTCTTTGACCCCCACCTGTTCCCAGGAGGCCTCTGTGATTTAATTTGAGCACAGAGTTTCCTTTGGGCTACACAAGCCACCGACACAGGTGGCAGAGGCCCTGGTTTGTCATCACTGTCCAGGCCATTAGGAAGCTAGCAAAATCCATGTTTGAAACTGAAAATTTAAACCTAGACTGGATAGTTGATTATTATAGAATTACCATTATTAATTTTAGGTGTAAAAATGATATTGTGGTATGTTTTAAAAATAATCCTTATCTTTTTGAGATACAAAAATATTTATGGATGAAATGCTGATACCTGATTTTGCTTCAAAATAATGGGGGGAGAAGGGATGTAGGTGGAATCGAAGTGTCTCAGGGCGTTGATGTAACTGAGGGACATGGAGGTTCCCTAGAACCTCACTTACCGTCACCGTGTCGCGCGGAGACCCTCTGACCTGACTGCTGGTTAGAAATGAGGTACCTTGGTTCTACCCCAGACGCACTGAATCCGAAGCTGTTTGAATGAAATAAAGTTCTCAGGGGATGCGTGTTCACAGTCAAATCTGAGAAGCGCTGCGCTATTTTGTCTATTTCTGTACATGTTTGAAACTTTCCATAATCAAAAGGTTGTTATGTTTTGTTTCGTTTTTCCAAAGTTGTCTTCAATGCCCCCGGGAGACCTCCCTGCGCAGAGCTGGGAGACCCTGCCTTCCCTCCCGCCGCCGCCGAACGCGGGACCCCGCGGTCTACGAGCCGCATCCCGGCGCCTGCACCCGGCCAGGAAGCACCGCTCCGCTCCGTGCAGGTCGTGCAGGTCGGCGCGCCTGCCGCTCCGGCTCCGCTGCTGTCCCGGCGGAAACCCGGGGTTCGCGGCGTCGCCTGTCGCGGCAGGCCCGCGCGGGCAGGGCGGCGCACCTGGGCGAGCTGCAGGTGGGACGCGCCGCAGGCCTGCCCCGCCCCCGAGCGGGGGAGGAGCGGGCAGTGCGGGGCGGGCGCAGCCGGGACCGCGACGGGGGCCTGGTGCTGGGAGCCCCGTGGGCCGCGAACGCAGCAGCCTTGCTGCGGCAGCCGAGATCGGGTGCGCGGGATGAGCCTCACGCGGAAAAGGGGCTTCTACAAGCAGGACGTCAACAAGACCGCCTGGGAGCTGCCCAAGACCTACCTGTCCCCGACGCACGTCGGCAGCGGGGCTTATGGCTCCGTGTGGTGAGATCCCCGGGCCTGTGCGCCCTCTGGGGCACCGGGAACTGGAGGGTGGGGGGGTCCAGGGGCTCCCGGGGCGTCGGGGCGGACAGACTGCGGCCGCCCAGGTCACGGGACTCAGGTGGAACCACCCGAAGGTCGGGGATGGTTCAATGCACCTCCTCTGCTCTTCCGGACCCACCTGGGATGTCCCCTCCCCTGTTGGGCCCCCGGGGTCGCGCACCCACCACCTTGACCTTGGACTACAAGGCCCAGTGTCCCGCGGGCTTGGAAGACCCTCTCCGGGGCTTTTCTTGGGCCTACTCTGGGAAAGCTGGGACGCTAGGCAGAGTGAGAGCGACAAGCCTCAGGCAGTGGCAGAGGCTGGCCTGGGAGCACCCCAGGCGCCGTCTCCCTTTCCCTGGCTTTGTGGGGTTTCTGTGGGTTGAATTAAGACTGGGTCTGGTTGCCCAGGACTTGAACCTTATCAAAGATCCCAAAGTTCTTCCGGACGAATCCCCGTTGTTACAAATGGGTGCACTGAGACCCAAAGAGGGAGAAGTGACTTGCCAAGCTGCACAGAGTGAGGCTCCCTGGGGCTCTGGATCCCGCTGCTGTTAACTGTGTCTGACCCTGGTGCCTGGACCTCTCTGGGTGTGTCTGCTCCCTCCTCCAGCCCCGAGCCCCAGGGTGCTTCCTCAGCTCCCCCACATTCCAGGCCCTGGGCATCAGTTTCTCCTAGCCTCACCTGCAGGCCAAGAGGGATGGGGGTGAGGATGTCCTGGGAGATACCACCAGGACCTGGAGTGGCATTGCCCGGGGAGGAGTAGTGCTGCCTGCTGACCTGCCTGTGCCCCCACAGCTCCGCCATCGACAAGCGGTCAGGGGAGAAGGTGGCCATCAAGAAGCTGAGCCGGCCCTTCCAGTCTGAGATCTTTGCCAAGCGGGCCTATCGAGAGCTGCTGCTGCTGAAACACATGCAGCATGAGAACGTAGGCTGAGCCTGGGGCTGCTGGAGACGGCAGGAAGCCCTCCTGTGTGGGAGAGAGGGCCGGAGAGGGTACCGAGAGCTCAGGACAGGGCCAGAACGAGGGCAACCTCCTCCTTGCTCCTCTGACCCTAGTTCCTCCCTTCATTATTAAGATGGGGTGCAGGACCTGTCCTGCCTACTTCCCAGGAGGGGTACAAAGGGTATGTTTGGCAGTGGCTCAGAATGAGCTTTGGGAGGTACAGACTTACTCTCTCACTGTTATTAGGAAATGGGCACAGAGGAACGTTGTAACATGTTCTAGATCTAAGAACTGATGTCCAGATCCGGGTTACTGTTGTTTGCCCATGTGACGCTGATAATAATAACTACGACAGTAAAAACAGATACATACAGTATTGGGCACCTATTGCGTAGCAGGCTCTGTTCAAAGAGCTTTGCATAAACCAACTTATTTAATCCTCAAAGCACTGTTACTCCCATGTACAGATGGGGAAACTGAGGCACAAAAGACCCACAGATTGCATGGGTAGTCAGTGGCATAGCTGGGATTTGAATTTAGGCAGCCTGGCTCCTGGTTTCAGTGCATAACCATTCAACTGTCCTAACTGATAGAAACGGCTAGAAACTAGTGACCCAGCATCGGGCCCGGCAGCCGGGCTTTGCTGGAGGATACCCAGATTGGAAGGCAAACATTTAAAATAACAGTTTCAATTTTTTTGTGCACACTTTAAGCCCCATTACTCTTCAACAACCCTCCCTATGGCCTCCAGCCAGGAGTGAACTTACCTCTGGCTCTGAACCAGCCCTTTGGCAGGCAAGAATCAATGTGGCAGAAGACCCAAGGTCAAGGGCAGGGAGCCTATTGGCTGGAAAACCCTTTCCTGTTCCCTCCTTGATTCACTTCACCACTCATGGTTCCCTGCTTGAGCCGAGAGTGGGTTCGTGCTGTTTGCCCTGAGTACCAGATTTGGAGCAATGAGCACAGGAATGTCCACCTCCCCTTCTCCCCAGCCTGACTCTCCACCACTGTGCACCATAGGCTCTCTACCAATTAGAGGGATTCCTCTTCCACCTCTGCCCCTTAACTGCTTCCAAGAAGGCTGGGAACCTGCCTCCTGCTGGAGATGGTGTATTAGGAAAGGGTGGGTGGTCCTGTGCATGTTTTGGATCCAAGGGAGGTAAGGAGAGGGCTGAGCGGCTACCCACCCCTTACCAGCAACCTTCTCCCCAGGTCATCGGGCTCCTGGATGTCTTCACTCCAGCCTCCTCCCTGCGGAACTTCCAGGACTTGTGAGTCTGGCTGCACTGGGTTCCAGGGTATTGCAGTCCTTGCTTGCCACTGGGGAGCAACTTGGTAGTGGGGGAGTCTGTCTTATGGGTAGGGGACTTCCTGCCCTGGCAGTCCCTGTGCCTTTGGGTCGTGGCAGTGCGATTCTCTCTTGAAAGATTCTTTCAGCCAAGGGTGTTTATTTTAGAAGTAATAACATTTTATCTTTTTACCCAATTGTTTGCTCTTTCTCTTTTCCTTCTGACACTCCTATTATGCAAATATTGGAATGCTTGCTGTTGTTCCAGGGGCTGCTTACACTATTCTTGTTTATTTGCATTCTCTTATTATTCTGATTGGTTGTTTTTAGGCTTCCTTATGTTCTAAAAGTTTTATGGTTTCAGATCTTACATTTTAAATCTTTATCATTTTGAGTTTATTCTTGTATATGGTGTAAAAATGTGGTCTAGTTTCTTTCTTTCTTTCTTTTTTTTGCATATAGCTGTCCAGTTTTCCTAACACCATTTACCAACTAGACTGTCTTTACCCCATTGTATTTTCTTGCCTCTTTTGTCATAGATTTGTTGACTATATAGCCGTGGGTTTTGGGGGGTTCACTCTCTATTCTATTCCATTGATCTATGCCAGTACTATGCTGTTTTGATTACAGTAGCCTTATAGTATAGTTTGATATCAGGTAGCATAATACCTCCAAGTTTGTTCTATGTTATCAATATTGCTTAGGCTATTTGGGATCTTTTATGGTTCCATAGAAATTTTAGGATCACTTATTCCAGTTCTGTGAAAAATGCCATTGCACTGAATCTATAGATTACTTTGGGTAGTATGGACATTTTTAACAATGTTAATTGTTCCTATCCATAAGCATGCTATGTGCTTCCATGTATGTGTATCTGCTTCAATTTCTTTCTTCAATGTCTTAGAATTTTCCAAGTACAGGTCTTTTACCTCCTTGTTTAAATTTACATCTAGGTATTTTATATGCAATTGTAAATGGGATTGTTTTCTTAGTTTCTCTTTCTGATAGTTTGTATATAAAAATGCAACCAATTTCTGAATATTAATTTTGTATCCTGCTACTTCTCTGAACTCATTTATCAATTCTAGTAGTTTTTTGTAGTATCTTTAGGGTTCTCTATATTTAGTATGATGTCATTTGCAAATAAAGACAGTTTTACTTTTTCATATCCAGTTTGGATGCTTTTTATTTCTTTTTTCTTGTCTGATTGCTCTGGTTAGGTCTTCTAGTACTATGCTGAATAAAAGTGGTGAAGGTGGACCTTTGTCTTTTTCCTGATCTTAAGTAAAACACTTTGAGCTTTTCATTGTTGATTATGATATTGGCTGTGGGTTTATCATATATGGCCTTCATCATGTTGAGGAATGTTTTGAATGGAGTTTTTCCTATAATGTGCTTAGCATTTGGAATTTAATGTGACCAGCTCCTCTGGCAGGGTAGGGGTCTGGGTAGGGTGAGGGTGCAATTTCTGGATGAATGCTAATGGTCAGTGATCTAGGCAATCTAGGTATGAGTAGAGTGCTGAGAACTGCATGCTGCCTTGGGGGGTTCACAGAGGAGGCAACATTTGAACTCAAGCCTGAAGGGTGTGTAGAAGTTTGCCTTGGGTAGAAGGGGCCGAGGGCATCCCAGGTAGGAGGGACCTTGGGGGCAGAAGCCATGGTGCATGGAAGAGCCTGGACTGCCTGGGCAATATTGAGAAGGTTAGTGTGGTTGGTTTGGTCAAGATAAGTCTAGACTTGATCCCATCGGCAGCTTCAAGTCCCTGGAGGATTTCAGCAGGAAGATGATGTCATATTTGATTTTGGGGATGTACTTTGGGGGCATCAAGAAAAGAATAGGGAGCAGCTTTGGGAGGCAGACACCTAGAGGGTAGTGTTCAACACCCAGCCCTTGATCTAAATAGAGTAGAGGTGATGGTATGTCAAGAGCAGACCAAAGTCCCTTGGGATGCAGTGGCTTTGAGAGGTAACGTAGGTCGAGGTGCCAGAATACAAGATGGAGGAAGAACAGGTGTTGGGAGAAAGATAATGAACTTCATTTTGAGACGTCACTTTTGAAGAGCCTGTGAACATTCAAGTGTTTATTCAGAAGTTGCAAATAAATCTGGAGCTCCGGAGGAGACGGTCTGGGCTGGGAATGTGGATTGGGTTAGAATAATTGCCCATGGATGATAACCGAAGCCCAGGGACAGGCTAGTGCAGAGCATGACACGACACTGTTGATGACAATATCAACATTCAAGGGAAGGCCCAAAGGATGAGCAGAGGAAGAGCTGGGAGCGTCTGATGGGGACAGAGGAGAATAGGCGGAGAATCTTGAGGGAGTGTCAGACTTTGCAAAAGGTCAGATAGGAAGAGAGTGAGCCGGAGGTGGACTGGGACATTATTGGTGACCTTGATCAGAGCAGTTTTGGTGGGGTGTGGTGGGGCAAGAACAGACACCAGGGTGTTGGAGGCCCGGGCAGTGGGGTCAAGAGGCATGGAACACTCTTTCTAGAGTTTGGAGTGGAGAAAGAGGGAGAAGGGGAAGTTAGTTAAGAAACAAGGTCAAGGGAAGGTAGTTCTAGCATGGTGAGGCTTCAGCAAGTGTGCGGGCCAAGTAGAAAGAACCAGGGTCTATGTAGGGGAGAAAGACAGAGGTGGGGAGGGAACTGTACATGGAGCAGGGTCCGGCAGGAGGGAGGGTGTGGTCAGGCGGAAGAAGGCTTCCAAAAGCCACAGGCTCGTGGAATGGCCTCCACCACATGTTGTTTTGTTTTTGTTTTTGTTTTTTAGGGGGGTGCCTTTAATACTTTTTTCAATCTTTATCATTTTTTGTTCTGGACTTTGCTGTTATTACCTTGAGTACCAGTTACATTTTGCTGACCTTGATCTGTTTTTGCAATCCTTTAAGAGGGTGCAGTGGCTTAGCCACCTCCTTCCTTCTTCCATCCTCCTGGAAATTGCTTTATTGTTTCCTTCTTGGGAGGGCAGACATTTTTGGTTGTTCCTGAAGCTATCCCAGCCAGGAATGACCCTCTGGGAGAGAAATTTGGGCTGAAACAGAAGGAAATATCGAGAGATGTTTCTAACTCACAGCTCTGGCTTTCTGTGGGGCATGGAGGAGGGCCAGGGAAGAGCACCTGTGAACAGAGGGAACACAGCTCCACTTGGTTTTCCTGAGCATGCTCCCGCTGAAATGCTCACCCTGAGCTCTGCCAGCTGAGCGGCTGCTGTGGCAAGGCTGGGAGCTAGGAGCAAGGCCTGTGTGGTGGGGGCAGGTTGGCCGGTTGTGGTCCAGCTGCTTCTGCTCACCCATGGAGGTCCTTTTGAGGCCCCTGTTTTGTTACAGTCCCTTGCCTCCCCTCTGAGCTCAGACCTGGGCTGGGTGGGACTCAGGACTGGACACGAAGCCCCGTGCCTTGCAGCTACCTGGTGATGCCTTTCATGCAGACGGACCTGCAGAAGATCATGGGCATGGAGTTCAGTGAGGACAAGATCCAGTACTTGGTGTATCAGATGCTCAAGGGTCTCAAGGTGGGCAGGGCCTGGAGGGCTGTAGAGGGGGTGAGACCTGAGGTTTGTGGGAGGCCCAGCCTCAGTGCTGGGAGAGCGCACTGTGGCAGGGCAGAGGAGGCTTGGAGCCAGCCTGGAAAGCTTGCTGTGAAGCTGGGCGCAGGACTTACCTTCCTCCCTCTCTCCCCCACACAGTACATCCACTCCGCTGGGGTCATCCACAGGGTGAGTGCTTTCTCTGCCACACTCCCTCCCACCCCGGAGGGGTTCTCCTCAGCCAGGGAGGGGAAAGGTAGAGGGAGGGCACAGTCCTTGGGAACATGGGATATGGATTTTTGGGGCCCAGCCTTGGCCTAGGAAGGCCTGCTTCAAAGGAATTGCTGTGTTCGGGGGAACTTTTGGGGGAAATGCTGCAAACAAAGCAAGCCCTGATGTTTCAGACTCCAAGAATCAGGGGCGTTTTAGAGCTGGCTGGGTCTGCAGGGCATCTTGTCCAGCCCTCCAACCCTCGTGTTACACCCGAGGAGCCCGACACCCAGAGAGGGGAGGGGTTTGGTGAGGTTGCATGTTGGGTGGTGGCCGAGCTGGGATGAGCTGCCGTATCTGCCTCTCAGCCGGATGCTCGCTCTCCTGTCGTCTAGGACCTGAAGCCGGGCAACCTTGCTGTGAATGAGGACTGTGAGCTGAAGGTGAGTGGCCCAGGCAGGGTCAGCTGGGTTGGGGTGGGCCCCTCTCCCGCAGAAGCCTCCTCTAGCTGTTCTAAGAGACTCTTCTCCTCAACAAGCTCCTTCCCTATGTTCCCCGAGTCACAGATCTTGGATTTTGGGCTGGCGCGGCATGCAGATGCCGAGATGACTGGCTACGTGGTGACCCGCTGGTACCGGGCCCCCGAGGTTATCCTAAGCTGGATGCACTACAACCAGACTGGTCAGTGGTCAGCTGCCTGGGGATGGCCTGGAACTGGAGGTCTTCTCTGGCAGCTTCCCAAGGCCATCTTGGTTACTCTGGGTTGACTGACCGCTGGGCTGTGGTCAGCAGTCCAGGTGACACTCCCTCCCCTCTCTTGGCAGTGGACATCTGGTCTGTAGGCTGTATCATGGCGGAGATGCTGACGGGGAAAACGCTGTTCAAGGGGAAAGATTGTATCCTTTGCTGGAAAAGCCAAACTCCAGCCAGGGATTCATTCCTTCAACAGGCACTTTATCTTATTTAAATCTCTCTTTTTCTTAATGTGGAAGAGATACGTGCTCACTGTAGAACAATTTTAAAGTGCAGACAAGAAAAGTGATAAAAAGTAGCCACCTGTCGTCCCACCACGATGGAGGAAATGCTTCACGTTTTGGCATCGCACACTAATTGAGCGCCCATGTGTTCAACGCAGCATTGAGGAGGCGGTGCGTGTCTGCCCTGCCAAGTCAGGGTGTGGGGACGACTGAGGCAACCGACGAGTGTGGCCAAGTGGGATGAGGGCTGTAGGCAGCATGTCCGGGAGCATTTGTGGGAGAGACCCTTGACCTCGCCCAGCTGGAGAAGCCTTCCAGAGACCGAAGCACGAGGGGAATAGGCGTCTGGAGCTGGGTGTTTGCCACAGGGCCTGGGTGGGAGTGATGGAGAGTTGGCGGAAGGGCAGCTTCAGATCCCTCAGCAAAGAGTGAGGCCAAACCTTAACCTGCTGCCAAGACCTGGACCAACTGACCCAGATCCTGAAAGTGACTGGGGTGCCAGGTGCGGAGTTCGTGCAGAAGCTGAACGACAAAGCGGTGTGTGGCAGTGGGCCTAGCTGAGCAGGTGGGCGGGCTGCGGGCTTTGGGAAGGAGGGCTTACCTCTGTCTCCCTCTTGCCTTCATCCCTCTTTGGACTCTGACCTGAGCCTTCAGCCCTGCTGGGCCTTTTCTGGAGTGCCTGCTCTATGCTCCTAAGGCCTGAGCCCCAAAGTGCCCACAGTTGGGGATTACTCAATGCTTTTCTGTCTTCCAGGCCAAGTCCTACATCCAGTCCCTGCCACAGAGCCCCAAGAAGGATTTCTCTCAGCTCTTCCCACGCGCCAGCCCCCAGGGTGAGTCTCGGGCCTGGGCCTCTGCATTCTGTCCCGGCGGGCGGCCCGGCTCTCCCAGGCCTGGAGTGAGGCTCCTGCTCTTGCTGCAGCCACAGACCTGCTGGAAAAGATGCTGGAGCTGGACGTGGACAAGCGCCTGACGGCCTCGCAGGCCCTCGCCCACCCCTTCTTTGAACCCTTTCGGGACCCAGAGGAGGAGACAGAGGCCCAGAAATTTGATGACTCCTTAGAACATGAGAAACTTACGGTGGACGAATGGAAGCGTAAGAGCTGGGGGCTCGGGCTCCGTCCTCTCTCTGCCTGCAGCCTTTCTGTCCTTCACCACCTTTGTTTTCATGCCTTCCTCTCTGCTGGCCTCCCTACTGGCCCCTCCATACCCCTGGAGCCTACTGCCTCGTTCCCTCTGAGCGGATGTGGTCCCCGCATGCATTTCTTCCTCCCCAGCTGACTTACAACTCCATGCTGTGCCTATGGGGACGGGGGCCAGCTCTTTCTTGCCCTCAGCACCCCCTCCCCACCCTGAGCCACCCTGCCTTTCTCAGAGCACATCTACAAGGAGATTGTGAACTTCAGCCCCATTGCCCGGAAGGACTCGCGACGCCGGAGTGGCATGAAGCTGCAGTGACTTGTCCAGCTGACCCCCGGCTGAGCCCAGGGATCACCACATGGCACCCCCTGCCAGACACTGCCCCCAGGATCAATATTTATTTGTCACTACTGAGCCCTTTTGGGCACAGGCTTCCAAGCGCAGGACTGAGGACCCTTGTTCTTGTGTGGGAAATAGGCCCAGTAGGTGCAGGTTTCAAGGATGTTGGTTGGGAGAAAGTACTTCCGGTCATAACTGACCACATTAAATGCCTGTCTGGAGACTCGCCTGTGTGTGGACTCCTTTCCTTCTTGGCTCTGATAGCGCTAAGAGGGCGGACTGAGCCGGGGCTGGGGTCTACATCGGTGATGGTATATTCATTTGCTAGGGCTGCCATGGCAATGAGCACAAACCGGGTGGCTTAAAACATCAGAGACTTATACTCTCACAGTTGTCAAGGCTTGAATCCTGAAATCAAGGTGTTGGAAGGGCCATGTTCCCCGTGAAGGGTCTACAGAAGAACCCTTGCTTGCCTCTATTTGTAGCTTCTTGGGGCTCCTAGGGTCTTCAGTGTCCTTGGCTCGGGGCTGCTTCAGTCCACTTTCCACCTCTGTCTTTACAGGGCCTTCTCTCCTGTGTGTGTTTGTCTGCCTTTCCCCTCTTCTTATAAGAAGATGACTTATTTTTTCCCCTATTTTATTTCATTTAGTTTTGGTTTGCACAACAATGTGAATATACTTAACACTTTTCTTTTTCTTCTCCATTACCATGTATCCCCGTATACCCCTTACCGCCCCCCACCGCAGTCACCACACTGTTGTCCATGTCCATGAGTCCTTTTCCATTTTTCCTCCATCCCCCCACCCTCTAGCCTCCACCCCCCACCCCGAGGTGTCAGCCTGCTCTCTAGGAGTCTGTCTCTGTTTTGCTAGAGCACCAGCTATTGAATGTCGAGTCCACCCTAATCCGGTATGACCTCATCTCAATCCTTACTCATCATATCTGCAACGACCCTCGTTCCAAATAAGGTCACTTCCTGAGGTTCTGGGTGGGTCTGACTTCTTGGGAACATTATTCAACACACTCCAGATGGCCACAAGGGAGGGCCCTTTCCTGGGCCCAGTGCTCTGTCATGGAGCCAAACCCATTTGGCGGCTAAATCAAGAAAGTCTTAGAGGGAGCTGCAGCTGGTGAGACACGCACAACCCGCAGGTTATTTTGGGTGAGTGATAAGCAATCAAGATATGAAACCACAGCAGGCGTGCTGACTGGGAGCTGCAGAAGGCAGAAGCAGGCTTTTTCAGGCTTTCCACAACACTGTTCTCATCCATCTCTGCCAAGTTTTAACCTGGCAATGGCTGAGATCCTTCTGCTTAGGTTTGAAAAACTGGTCAAATTCCCACGCACAGTCAGGAGCCTGGCCCCATAGTTCTTGCCCTGCACCCAGTAGGGCTCCAGCTTCCCCGTGCACGCTGGTCCTGGTTAAAATGCACATTCCAGGCCTCACCCCAGGGACTCTGATTTGGCAGGCCTGGGGGTGAGAACCTACAGTGTGTAGGTGAGGATCCTCTTCCCCCAAGCCTAATGTTTCTGGTAGACATCGGACCATACTTAGAGAAACATTTAGCTGACTTCTGTGCTACTGAATTTGTCAAGAGGCCTAAATTAGGAACCTACAGTGGGAAGCTGAGGGATTCAGATGAGCTTCACACTCTCATTTTATGGGTATTAAAGCCGAGGCTCAGATGGCCTTTTCAGGGTGGTGAGACTATTCTGTGTGACACTAATGCTGGACACCCGGCGTGCATTTGTCACCATCCACTGAATGTACAACACAAAGAGTGAACCCTAATGTAAACTCTGGACTTTAGTGAATAATAATGTGCTGATACTAGCCCATCAGTTGGAACAAATGCACCACACCGATACAAGATAAGATGTTAATAACCGGAACTGCAAGGACAGGGAGGGAGTATATGGAAACTTACGTACTTTGGGCACAGTTTTCCCGTAAACTTAAAACTGCTCTAAAAGTAATGACTTAAAAAAAGTCTCAAGTAATGTCTACTCAAATAAACAAACCAAAAAAAAAATACAAAAAAAAAAAACCACCTTGAGTCCACACGACCGCCTCCCTGAGAGACTCAGTCAGAAACCCCCAGCGAGGAAGTGGTGGGCTCGGGATTCGAACTGGAGCAGCCCTGACCACTGTGCCAAAGGCTCTTAACCCACACTTGGATTCGAAGATTGCCCAGCCTTCCCTCCCTTTTAGCCCGGATTTTGCTGCTTCTCCCACAGAGTGGCCCTGCTGTCAGTGAGGGAGGAGTAGGTGGTGGCAGGGACTGGCTATGTCCTGCCATAGCCCTGACCTTGCTGGTTACTGAACTGCACCGGGTCCCCTGAGTCTAAATGCCTGTTAATTGCCTGCTGAGACTACTCACTGGCCCCAGGGAAAAATCCAGCCTTTGGGTCCTGGCCTTCAAAGCCCCTCAAGTTCTCTGACTTTGTCAACTCCTGCCTCCTTTTCTTTTCTCATGCCAGCGTAGCCTGCCATGGGGCTTGAGTCCCGGGGTACACCATGAGGCTCACCCTGTGTATGAACAGGCTACAGGCTCTGACGAGTCCTGCAATAAATGTTAAACATTGTTTAATCCAGACTTCCTAAATGTACTGAATTGCAGGACCTCGCTTTCTCCCCGCAGCTGTCACACACGGAGCCTCTGCCCAGTGCCGCCTGCACACGTCCCAACACCTGGGCTTTGTCCAGAGCCTCTGCACAGAGGCCCTTCATCCCCATCCTCACTGAGGAA
Source organism: Tonatia bakeri (assembly GCA_004024845.1). NCBI lineage: Eukaryota > Metazoa > Chordata > Mammalia > Chiroptera > Phyllostomidae > Tonatia > Tonatia bakeri. Next base: position 24,286 of record PVIA01011450.1, read on the forward strand.
CATTGTCCTCATTCTGCAAGACCTAGCCTCAGCCTTCCCTCCAGGAAGCCGTTTTCGAGCCCATCCCCCCCCCCCGCCCCCAGGCCCTCTGTGCAGGACATCTGCATATGTGTTCTGTGTCCCCTCCCCAGGGCCTGCTGTGAACTCCTGCTGGGGACAGGTAACTGTGAATGCATGAATGAGCGAACGAACAAACGAATGAATGATGTCCTGGGTCCTGGTGGTCATTTCTCTGCCCCAACCGGACCAGCTTGGTATCAAGAGCAGCTGAGAACCAAGCAGGAAGTGGAAGTGGTGGCCAGTCACTCCCCCGAGAATCTCTAGGCTCCTGGGCTCCCAGGCCTCACCCCGTCATCACTCAGTGTCCTCCAGCCCAGCCCTGAATCACACTTCCGTGTGTTGCTTCAGCCCCTTCCCTACAAGTACCTGAAAGCTGAGCGGTTTCTCCAAAGGGAGGTCAGGGTACTGAGCAGCGGGCAGAGGTCCACGGATCCCAGCCTTACCCTGTGGGCACACAGGCGGAGTGAAAGGAAAGGAGTCCGTTCTCAGGCTGGGTGGGGGCAGAAGGGCTGAGTTTGGGGGCTCTGGGCCCCCATAATCTCACAGTTGGGCTGCACGACCTCTGGCAGGTCTTGTGCTTTCAGGCCTTGGTGGACGAGGCTGGCTTTGCCCTCTCCAGCGGGGCAGCTGGAAAGAGAGATAAGATGGTCCAGGAAGAGCAGCTATGTCCTTGACTCCCACCTCAGGCAATGAAGGGTGTCCTTGCTCGATGGCTCAGTGGCTCCTCTCCCAAGGCAGCTGGGGCCTGGCCATCCGTGTCACCCAGGGCAGAGTTTGCCTGGTGGGGGCTGAGGTGGCACTGCTCCAAGTGAGGGGCCGCTCCAGAAACTTTTCAGGCCCCCCCACAGGGCTGCATCCCCCACACACACACAGCCCCCCTCAGGCTAGGAGGGAGAAATCCCTGCCTCTCCCCGCTCTGGGCTTTTGTGTCTTTAAATTCAGAAACAATCTCTCCCCTCTGATCTATCTCTCCTCTCCAATCTATCCCGCTGTGAGCTCTTGCTCTGCCCTCCTTCCCTAAATCTCCCTCCAAACTAAGCTGACAGGCTGGTGATTTTCTTGTTTTTCACAGTGGGCAGCTGAGGCCCAAGGCCATTCAACTAACCTGCAGATTTTAGTGAGCTGTCCCTTTGATGCCTTGCCCCCGCCCCCCACTCCCAGTTTCCTGGAGCAGGTAGAATTCTGACCTGGCTCCCCTGCACAGCCTCTGCTCCCTGAGCGGCTGCCCGCACTCTGGGCCAGGGTGTCAGCAAGGGCCCCCTGGGCTGGGAGCTCTTCTCCTTGTTTGGACTGTGGATCCCTTCTCAAAATGTTTTCATATGCATAAAACAAAATACACAGGGTTGCAAAGCAAGCTAGTCATGTTGGAATACAGTTGTAAAAATATCATTTAAATGTGTGGTGTTGTAAGATATGGGTTCCTTTATTAACACATTGAATACAAGATCTAGGGGTGAGCCTAATAAGCTACTGAAAACGTGAAGGGGAAATGAGGGCAGACGACGTTGCAGGGTATCTGCACCCAGACAAGGGAGGTGGAGAGCTCTGTGCTGTCCTCCGGCCCCACCAACACCACTGCAGCTTGCTACCTGGATTCAAATGCAGGTGAGTGGAAGCAAAGTTGTAATCCCTCCCAGTCCAACTTCATGGGCCTGTAAATTAGTGTCCAGTCTATGGTTTATGGACCCCAGTTGAGAACCCTTGTTCTAGACACTAAAATGTGACTTGAGGTGTCCTTTGCAATTTCTTAACTGACCTGTACGCCTGCCTCGTTTGCTCATGCAGTCAGGTTGTGCCCAGACGCCTACAACACATATGGCCCCCCAGCCCCGGTGTCTCCCGGCCTCACTGTCCAGTAATGGGTCTGCTGGGGACACTACTAGGGAATTTGCCAGGCCTCTACATCTACTTTGCAAACTGGAAGGAATTCTCCCGTCCCTACCCCAGAGCATTCCCTGTAAATGGGAATTTTACCGATGAAGGTTTTTGGGCCCAGAGCAGAAACTAGGACCCAGGCCCTGTCTATTCACCACTGTGCTTTTCTGTCTGCTGCAGCCATGGTATGGGCATTTACTGAGATTAATGTGCAATTTTCACTCCCTGCATTACTGTCCCTGTCTCCCCAACCACCGAGGCACAAAGATAGCCAGGCTTAGGGACAGATTTGTGTTAACTGGCCAAGAGAAGAAGCTACCAGAAAAACACACGTTTCTCTCTGCTTTCCCGAAGGTCTCACCCTGAGAATATTTTGCTAGGACTGTAGGACGTGGAAAGGTGGGGAGTGAGTGAGGGAAGTACGTTTGAGGAGCCGTATGGCTTGGCTCAGTTAAGGTGTTTCTCCCGACTGGAAGGAGGCAGAGGCCGGTTAGTGCCCACATTCTTTGGGGACTGTGCCCAGCTCCCCATCAACACTCTGGCAAAACTCAGGAGGAGGCTGCTGGGTACACGCAGGGAGGCTGGCCTTGGGCATGGGGCTCCTGGTCCTGGCTGAAATCCCTGTGTGCTGAGTGTGTCCTGGGGCAGCAGAACCATGGTTGACAGAGCCCTGTGGACTGGGACAGAGGTATTCTGCGACAGACACAGCTTGTTTCCTACCCACCGATTATTGTCTCCTCCTCCTTAAAGAGCCCACATTTTGTTCAGGCTGCAACTCGTGCAGGACGGTGGGCCCCTCCTGCAGCCCCCCATGGAACCCGCGATTGTTCTAAACCAAGGAGCTCGTGTTGCCTTTGCTATGATTGGTTCAGGGCTCAGTTCCGACCCAGAGGACTTGGGGGAGTCGGGAAGGGGTCCAGGTGATCTGCAGCCGCTGTCTACCCTGAAGACAGTTGTGGGAGCGCTGCAGCTCCGGTAGCCTTTGGGGACCATGAGGAAAGAAATGTAAGGATCAAACAAATCCACACATTGAGAACGATAGAATGTGAGGACAGAAATGTCCTGAACCCTTGGAGACATCAGGACGCTGTGAAACCATTTCAGGGACTGCCTGCCACCAGACCTCTTAGGTGAAATAACTAAATGCCTCTGCGGGAATTTACCCGAGCCACTATCACACAGGGTTCCTCCCCCACGAAGCCCATAAATTCTTCTTTGATGCAGCATCTCAGTGGCTTTAAGGACAGACTGAAGACGAGAGCGGCTTTCTCGTGTTGTGCGGTCCTTACAATCCTAGAACTTCCGTGTATTCCAAGGAGACCCGGTAAAGACTGCGGCTGGGTTTCCTGCAGCCCAGCAGGACAGGGCCTTGGCTTTACAAACTCCAGCTTGGCCCTGGCTCTCCTTGTTAGCCTCCCTCATGAGAGTAACACCGCTGTCTCATCCTCTTCTTCCTGTGTGCTCTGTGCTCAGTCGTAAGTGTTGGGCGCTTCAGGCACACTGCTGGCGGCTCTGCCATTAACCAGACGTGTGACTTTGGGCCTCGGTTTCTTCATCTTTATGATGAGGATAATACTAAAGAACTCAGTATTAGGAATGCACATAGAACGGTGCCTGGCGCATGGGAAGCACTCGCCGAGTGAGAACTATTTATTACTTTCTCTGCCACACCCTCCCCCTCCGTGATTACCACATCTCCCTGACTGCTCCGCTTCCTCCTTCTCAGCCGAAGTTTTCTCCACTCACCTGGTCTCCTTCACCTTACAGCCTCTTCCCAACAAGTCGGTCCTTGAAGGACCTTAAAGGGTCTGGTCCAGTCACTCTTGGCTTCTATTACAACTCTGATGTATGCAACCTCTCGTGCAGGGCTGGGAGGCAGCAGAGTGATGCGTCGAGAACCTGGGCTTTGCACACAAAAACACCTGGGGTTAAGGAAAGGGGGCTTTAAGGAAGTGGCTTATGTGACTCAGGGCAGGGGGTGAAGGTTGGCCAGGCTGACATTTGTCAGGCATGCTGGCAGGCTGCAAATTTATTCAGGATGTCTGTATTAGAGTCTTGAGGCAGAATTCCTTCTTCTCTGGGAAACCTCGGCCCTTGCTCTTAAGGCCTTTGACTGGCTGGATGAGGCCTACCTGCATTACGCAGGGTGATCTGCTGCACTTAAAGTGGGCTGATTGTAAACGCTAATCACATCTGCAAATTCTTCACAGCATTGTCTAGCCTACTGTTTAACCACACAGCTGGGTACATAGTCTAGCCAAGTTGACGCATAAAATTAGCTATCACACCTTGCATTTGGTCACAGCGTATTTGAATCCTCTGGGGCTCGTTAATTTTCTTTACAGTGGAACAACAGAAGAGCCCACCTCACGGGACAGATGAGGGATAAGCGCATGGAGTGCACGGGAAACGTCAGCTGTTTGTGCTGTTGGCGTGGCTGCACCAGGAGCTGCTCAAAAACACATGTTGACGACAATACTCTTAGGGGGCCAGGAAACACCGCCCTGCCGCTGCACTCATGTTTTCGGTTGAGTGGCATGGGTGTCACGCAAAGCCACGGAGATGTTCTGTGCTTACTCCCCGTCTGACTCCCCACCCAGCAGACTGGGCCAGAGCCTTTAAGCTCACGTGAAAATCCCCAGAGAAACACATCTTTAGGAATTCTCCACTCTCGTGCTTGTGGGGTGAGGAGGAAAGCTTCTCCACTGGGTTCCTCCATCTTTGAGACAGTGTGGGGCTTGGAGCAACATGTCAGAAAAAATTACATTTCTCTTCTTCAGCAAGCATTTCACATTCTATATGAACTGCATATTCATGGCAGTAAACAGCCAAGTAGAAACCAGATGACAGCTCCATTTTCCTGGAAATCAGCAAGTCAATCGAGCTGCCAAACAGAAATTTCTGCATGTGAAGTACTGCTAACATTCCAGAAAGTTGTTTTAATTAGGAGTGATTTTTAAAAAGGGGAATTTTTTCTTTCTTTTTGTCCCTCCCTCTTTATCTTCCTCCCTCCCTCCTTCCTTCCTTCCTTCCTTCCTTCCTTCCTTCCTTCCTTCCTTCCTTCCTTCCTTCCTTCCTTCCTTCCATTTTGAAGCCAGTGTTGCCCCCTGTTTGACTATTTCTTCTAGTGTGTTTCGCCTCAACATGAGTTTTTAAAAATAGGTGGGATGACATTGGGGTCTCTGTCTCTTTCTGAGCTCTTTCCATTGTTCCAGTTAACTGGCTCCCTCGTCTGCCTGTCCAGAAGTCGGCTTGCCTTTCTTCCCTCCCGTTTCCCGGCCTCTCCTGCAGCACGGCCATGGTCCCAGCCGCCTCTTTCAGAGTCAGGAGCCAGAGATCCAAAACACCTGCTCAGCACCCAGTACCAGGCTGCACCTTTGGAAGAAATATTTATGTATATGCACATATACACATATGCATATGTACATATACATATACACTTTAAATACACTTTATTTTCGAATAGTTTTAGGTTTACAGAAAAGCTGCAAAGAGAATACAGGGAATGCCCATATACCACTCTCTCAGTTTTCCTGTTATTAATACCCTGCTTTAATGGCATGGCTCATTTGTCACAAGTAATGAACCAATATTGACATACTGTTATTAACTAACGCACGCACTTTATTCAGACTCCTTCGTTTTTACCCAGTGTTCTTGCTGTCCCAGGACCCCTTCCACGATGCCACATGTCTCTTTAGGGTTTGACAGTTTCTCAGATTCTCCTGATTTTTGATGCATTTAACAGTTTTCAAGAGCACTGGTCGGGTATTTTGTAAAATGACTCCAGTCGGAGTTCGTCTGGTGGTTTTCTCATGGTTAGGCTGGGATGATGTGTCCTGGGGTGAAGGCCGCCGGGGTGAGACGCCATTCTCACCACACTGTCCCAAGAATACGAGTGTCAGTATGATTTACCACCGAGGTAAGGTGGTCTTTCCCAGACTTCTCCACTCTGAAGTTGATTTTCCCGCCCTTCTCATACTGTACTTTTTGGGAGCAAGTCACTAAGCTCAACCTACCCTTAAGGAGAGGAGTCACACTTCCTTGAGGAGGGAGTACCTATTAAAGTTATTTGGAGTTCTTCTGTGTGGGAAATTTATTCAGCAATTGATTTATATCATAATGGAATCGTGGATATTTATTTAATACTTTGGGTTATAATCTAATAAATACTAAAACAAAATATAAATAATAAATAATAAAAGTTTTCCCTTTTGACTTGATATGCAGATTTTCTTCCTTTTGTGTGAATTGAGTCCATATCCCTGAAAGGACCTGGAGGTATGCCCAAGCTGAAAGGACAGTCCACTCACCAATCATGAAACCCCTGGGGCCCTTGGGGTTGGTGGGAAATATTTTTCTCTTCTCCCATTTGGACGCTGGCCAACCCACAAAGTCCCCTTTGGATGGGCACCCTGAAGGCACTTCCCTCCCTTGTCTGCCTTCTTCCTGGCTGATGTTCTCAGTCTTTCCCACTCCTAAGCCCGCCCACTGACACTTAGTAAAGGATTTGGGGGGCCCGCCCACTGACACTTAGTAAAGGATTTGGGGGACCTTCATTCTATCTGCATGAAATAATAAAGCTAAATACAATAAATAACATTTATAGGCATTATAGCTATTCTTTTGCTGCATGTTTTCGAGGTGGGTTGTTTTGGGTACTGTAAATGTATTACTTATAATCTTCACACTAATTGAAAGGTGATTATTATCCCTGTTTTACATACACAGAAGCTGGATCTCTGATAATGTACCCCCCCCAGGTTTCCTTCCCACTGCACAGTTGCTCCCCCTCCGCAGTCTCCTTCGCTAGTTCCTCTCCCCCCCCCCCCACCTCCCACGCGGCCGTGGGCAGGCGGCTCCGGCTGAGCCCCAGGCTGCTATCTGACCACGCTGTTGGATGAGTTCAGTGAGATGCACGGAGAGTCTTCCACACTCGCCACAGAGCTCAGTAATAGCATCCATTATTACTGTTCATTTCATAAGGATCAAATTAATGTTTTTTTTAAACTCTTTCTGGTTTCGGTTCTATTTATTCTCACTTCTAACGATCGCTTCTACTCTCATGGCTTTAAATATCACCTACATGCCGAAGACCGGCAAGTGTCCGTCTCACCTTGGGTCTTTCCTCTAAATTTCAGATAAGTCAACATCTTCATCTGAGTATTTTAAAACAGAATTAGAGAGTCTTCTTCCAGTAGTAGTGGAGTAGCCTGTGTTGTATTATAATGAGTATGGACTGCAGACAAAATTTTAAAAACAATTATTTGAAGGGGCTGGAGAGAAGGAAAGCAGGCAGAAACTGGAGAGGGGCCAGCCACTGAGAGAGGGAGGTGCGGTGGGTGAGACTCAGATTCTTGTAAGGGCTGTGCCTGAAGGCACTATCTGGAACTTGCACCACGGGATGGCCAGAATTCAAGCATGAAGTTGCTAGTCTTACTGGTTTGACAAGTCAGAGAATGGGTTTTAGAAAGGAAATCCAAGAAAGGAAGAAGCCACAGTGGCTTTCTTAAAGTGCAGATAAAATTTGACCAAATCCTTGGTTGACCCCTGATCGGTGCAGGGGATACTCCAAAGACCCCGGCAGAAAACAGCCAGAAAAACAACTGGAAGCTGAGAGAACTGAGCAGAAATTTTAGCCGCTGCCAATCTGAGGGGACAGAGAATTTGGAATTTTATGCCTTCCTGCTTAAAAAGAAATACCCTTTAGGTAGAAGATAAAAGAATCTAGATTTTCTACAATTTATCATCTACAATGCCCAGGATAAGAAACTTATTAGACAGGGGAATGTGACCATAGCCACAAGAAAAGCAGACAATAGAAACTAATTCCGAAATAACTCAGATACTTAATTAGTAGATAAAGATTTCAAAGGGCCTATAATAAACGTGTTCAAGGGCTTAAAAATATATGTACCCATACTGAGCGAACAGATGGGCAAATTCAGCAGAGACCTAGACACTATGAAAAAGAACCGAATGGCAATTCTAGAATTAAAAAGCACAATATCTTAAGTAAAAAATTCACTAGTAGTCTGAATAGAGAGTATTGGAGATGGAAGAAAAGTAAACTTGAATAAAAATTTAAAAAATGTAGACCAGTTTGAAGAACAAAGAGGAAAACTGTTTGAAAAAATAAGCAAAGCTTCATTGACGTGTAGGACAATATCAAGTCATCTGACATGTGTGTAGTTCAACTTCTGGAAGGAGGCGAGATAGACAGCTGGACAGAAAAATTATTTGAAGAACTGATGGTCAAAAATTTGCCAAATTTGATGATAAATATAAAGTAACAGATCCAAGAAACTCAGCAAGCCCAAAGCTTGATAAATGCAAAGAAAACTACTCCTGAAACACATCATAATCAAACTACAAAAAAAAACCCCCAAAAGCAAATATAAAGAGAAAAACTGGAGTGACTAAGAAAATCAACATGGCATACACAGGGATCAACAGAAGAAAATTCGTCTGACTTCTTATCAGAAATATGGAGGCAAAAACAATAAAATATCTTACTCAATGTGTAACACCTGTCAGCTTAGAATTGAATATCTAGCAAAAATATTCATCGAAAATGAAGATGAAATGAAGATACTTTCAAATAAAGAAAATAACTATAACATTTATCACTAGCAGATGTGCACTATAAGAAACATTAAAGTCAATTCTTAAGGGAAAATGACAACCAATGGACATGCGGACCTCTAGGAAAGAATTAAGAGCACTGGAAATGGCGATATGTGGGAAAACTTTAAAATGTAAGCATATTTATGTATATGTACTACTTATTAATTTTTAAAAGTTTTTTATTTTTAATTACAGTTGACATACAATATTATGTTAGTATCAGGTGTACAACTCAGTGACTAGACATTTTTGTAGCTTATAAAATGACCAAAATCTAGTACCCACCTGATAGCGTACATAGTTATTATCGATGTTACTGACTGTATTCGCTGTGCTGGACTTTTCACAACCCTGTGACTACTTTGTAACTGCCAGTTTGTACTTCTTAGTCCCTTCCCCTTTTCCACCCATCCCAACACCCTTCCATCTGGCAGCGATCAAGATGTTCTCTGGATCTACCAGTCTGTTTCTGTTCTGCTGGTTTGTTTATTGAAGTTTATTTTAGTTTTTACATTCCACATAGAAGTGAAATAACTGGCATTTGTCTTTCTCGGGCTGACTTATTGAATTCAGCATGATACTCTCTAGGTCCATCCATGTTGTTTCAAATGGCAACATTTCATTCTTTTTGTTTCTTGTGGCTGAGCCGTATTCCATTGCACACTTGTTTACCCGTTCATCTACCAATGGGCACTTAGGCTGCCTCCTTTTATTGGCTATGGTAAATAATGCTTCAATAAACATGGGGCTGCAGATGTCTTTTCAACTTACGGTTTGGTTTTTTTTTTAAATACCTCAAAATGGAATTGCTAGGTCCTTTTTCGTCTCTTGTTATCGCCTTGGTTTTACAGCCTATTTTGCTGGTATAAATATTGCTACCCTTGCTTTTCTTTTCATTTTCATGAAATATCTTTTTCTGTCTTTGCACTTTCAATCTGTGTATGTCTTTTGATCTGAAATGAGTCTCTTGTGGGCTGCAGACTTAAGGGTCTGGTTTTGTTACTGCTATTGCCCTGGCCTGTGCTTCCCTGCGCATCAGTTCAAACAGCCCAACACAGCGGTGAACTGAAGTGGAGACAGTGGGCGGCCTTGCCTTGTTTCAAAGGAAGTGCTTCTAAAACAGCGTCGCAATGGAGTATGGATATTTACTGCTCTTTCTTACATACGCTTTATCGGGTTAAAGAAGTTGGCTTTTTTCCCTTATTTACTAGCTTTTTAAAAAAATACATAAAAGTGTTAAATTGTATCAAATGCTTCTTCTATGGAAAAATCATGTGGTTTCTTTTGCCTGTAAATCAGTTAATGTAATGAATGTAGTAATAGATTTTCTAATGTTAAACCATCCTTAGAGATTCCCCTGGTGAATCCTTCTTGGTCATAATACACACACACACAAAACACAAATGCTGTGTTCTTAGTTATTTTCCTTTCCCTCTAGTGTTATGTAATGATAAGGAGGTTATAAAATGACTTCAGGAATTTCTCTCTCTTTCTCTTTCAATTTTGCCAGAGCTTTTTAAATTTTCTACCTTTTTAATCTTTCTTTTCGTAAAACCAATGTCTGGCTTTGCTGATCTACGCTATATATACTTTTAAACCAGTTTCTGCTCTCAGCTTTAGTTTTTTTAAGTTTTATTTTACTGCTCTTTTTCTGACTTCTTAACTTGGATACTTACCATATTTTTCAGACCCTAAGACACACCTACGCTTTACAGGAGGAAAATAGGAAAAAAAATTTTGAAGCAAAAAATGTGGTAAAATATTTAATAACATAAATAACATAATATTCCACTAATGCAAATGAAAACAGAACTCAGCAGCAGCATTAACAACCATTATTCCTCCCAAACTTGTGGGGCGGGGGGGGAGTGGATCTTATAGTCTGAAAAATATGGTAGCTCCTTAGTTTTCAATTTTTCTCCTTTTCTAATATATTTATTTAAGGCCATACAATATAATATGTAATATCTTAATTATTACTTTTCAAATATTCATTGTGATTTATTCTGGGGCCAATAAATTATAGCTGACCCTTGAAGAACCTGGGAATTGGGAACACTGACCCCGGCACAGCTGGAAATTGTGTGTCACTTTTGACTCCCCCAAAACATAACTGTGAATAGCCCACTGTTGACTGGAAGCCTTACTGCTAAAATAAACAGTAAAATAACCCATATTTTGTGTCATATATGTTACATGCTGCATTCTTACAATAAAGTGAGCTAGAGAAAAAAAAATGTTGTTTAGAAGTGATAAGGAAGAGAAATTACATTTACAGTACTGTACTGCATTTACTGATACCATAGTTCATATCACCTGCTTACAAGGTGAATCGTCTGTCAGTCCCTACATCAGTATTGTCTTATATGATACAAACCACTGTGGATGTTACAGGTAGTACTAACCCTAGCTACCAAAAAAGAAAAGATGTGAAAAAGCAATTTATATTTACATGCATTGATGACGAAGAAGCAGCAATATGACCGATAGTTTTGTGGTAGGTTAGCGTGATCCATACAATTGCTTCACGTGGCTTGACCCACACATTCATGAATGAACCACTGTAAAGCTTTTATGGCAAACAGTATCACAGACATATTCATAATACAGTACTGGGAACATTTCTTACATTAAAAAAGCCATTTCTTGTAATGATAGGCTGATATATAGTTTCTCCAGTTACTGGAGAGGTATATGGCAATGTAACTCTTTGAAAGCGAAGTTATAAAATGGTAAGAAAACTAGCACATTAATTTTATATGAAATACCACTTACCTTGTGCCTATGAGAACGGGCTATCCACTTCTGCACGAGTCTCGCACGCGGTGTTCTGCAGGATGAATACTGAAGCACCAATGATGATGACGCAAAAATGTCTCGGACCGTTCCTGCTGTGCAGTTACGAGATGTTCACACAAGGACTCCCCCCCACACACATACAGTTAATACGTTTATTAACGGTACAGCATGATGACTATTTACTAGTCATTAAGTGGAAGTGGGTCATTATAAAAGTTTTCATTTTCAGCGTCTTCATGTAAAGGAGGCTGAGGGGGAGGAGGAAGAGGAGGGGCTGGTCTTGCGGTCCCCGGGGTGCGGGGCAGCAGAGGTCGCAGCGGTCGCAGGGGAGGCAGGGGAGGCAGGCACGCTCCTTGTGACTTCATGGACTACATAAAGTAATTTTTGTCTGACTTCTTTTTCATTTCTCTAAGAATGTTTCCAGGCAGCAGCAATCCTCCGGCCTTGCGCTTTAGATCCAGTGTCTGTATCCTAGAAGGGTCCACGTGGCAGAAGTCGAAGCAGTCTTGAATAACTGGACCCTGCTGCAGGATGTCCAGTGCCTGTTTGTTTTCTAGCTCAGCCTCTCCTGCGTCTTCTTCCTCATCGCCTGGCACTGGCCGGGAAGCACTCTCTCTGTCGTCATCTTCTGTCAATTCCTCAGGTGTACACGTGTCTATTCACTCTTGAATTTCCCCAAGATACAAATATTGAAACCCCTCACCTTCACACATAAACCTTTAAAATTTTTTCCCACATCCACAGTCCCTTTCGTGGCTTCTGATCAATTCTGTGGTAAATCTTCTGAGGTCAGCTGCAGCATCTGGACAGAGCGTTCTCCAGCAAATTTACTGTCTTGGTCTTGATGGCTTTTATGGCTTTGTCTATAATAAGGATGCATCTTCAGTGGTGTGATCCTTCCAGACTTTCATGATGTTCTCTTTATTGGGGTTCCCCTTCCATAGCAAAGACAGTCCTTCCCATCAGTACTGTGTGTAATGAACTTCAGAGGTTCTTATGACCCCACCTTCCCTGATTAGAGGCTGAATGAGAGTCATCGTGTTGGGAGTAAGTAGACCACTTCAACATCTCTGGTTGAACACATGGGGTTCTGGGTGGCCAGGGGCACTACCCACTATCAGAACTTTAAGAGACAGTCCCTAATTGGCAAGGTGCTTTCTGATATCAGGGACAAAGCATCAGTGAAACAAATCCAGGTTGCCTTAATGGTATCTGGGAACTTACCTGCTGCTTCTGCTGGCAGAAGCTGCTCCTCTTGTTGTCTTGACATCTTTTTTTAAAGCCAAACCCTTTCTAAAATTGCCAAATCATCCTTTGCTGACATTAAATTCTCCAGCTTTAGTTCACTCATCTTCATTTTGCTTTTTGTAGAATCATATTAGAGTCTATAGATCTGCCTTTCTTACAGGGATCTTGCACCCACATAAAAACTTCATTTTCAATACAAAATAAAGTTATTTCTCAGAAAGTGCAAGGCTCTCACACTTGCTGTCATAGCTGCAGTGATGGCTTCATGAGTTTCCTTCCCCCCTTTTTTTTAACAATGGCCCTTATGCTGTATTTATTTACCTTGAAGTGGTGGGCAACCACAGCTGCAGTCCTCAAGCTGCAGCTTTTTCTTATAATGTCATGACGTTTCTCTGCTTCTTGGGAGCACTTCCAGCATTGCCAGTGGCACTTTGCATGCGTCCCATGGTGTTATTCAAGGCTGGTGGTATTGCACTAAATATGAAAAATGCATGAGATCACTTTCTACTGCCATACACAATTCACAGGAGCCATGAACTGCTCACACGGAGATGACTAGTGTCACATTGTGTTTTGAGTGGGGATGCTCACTGCATTTGAGCTCAGTGCAACAGCAATGGGAGGTGGCTATAAAATTATCACAGGATGATTTAATACTGCATCTTTGCATCTGTTTACATTTATCTTGCTGAAAATGGCACCGTGTACAGTCTCTATTTGTACATGTAAGTTTTGGTAAATTTTAACTTTTTTTTAAAGATTTTATTTATTTATTTTTAGAGAGGGAAGGGAGGGAGAAAGAGAGAGAGAGAGAAACATCAATGTGTGGTTGCTGGGGGCTGTGGCCTGCAACCCAGGCATGTGCCCTGACTGGGAATCGAACCTACGCCAGCCAGAGCAAATTTTAACTTTTTATAAAAGGTTTGTGCATGTTTTATGGTAATAAATGATAAAACAGACTAGTCTCTACATATATTTGTGTATTCATGATATAGCTAATTTTTTCTTTTATTCTTTTTTTTTTGATTTTTCTAGGTTATGTAGTTTGTGAAATTTCCCAAATTCTTACAAATCTCCAAGATTTTCCCAATATATTTACTGAAAAAATATGCAAATAAGTGAACCCATGCAGTTCAAACTCATGTTGTTCAAGGGTCAACTGTATTTATAATTTTTTACATTCCAAAGATGAGATTTTTTAAAAAAGATTTTATTTATTTATTTATTTATAGAAAGAGGGGGAGGGAGGGAGAAAGAGAGGGAGAGAAATGTTGGTGAGAGAAAGAAACATCGATCAGTTGTTTCTTATATGCTCCTGAACTGGGGACTGAACCTGCAACCTGGCAAGAGCCCTGACCGGGAATCGAACCAGTGACCTTTTGCTTTGTGGGATGATGTCCATCCAGCTGAGCCACACCAGTCAGGACCTAAACACTAGATTTTAAGTTTACCTGTTTGTTATTCATTTCTAATTCAATCCCATTGTGTCAAAGAACATGGTATGGATGGTAGTGATTTTTTTAAAAATAAACTTTATCTTTTAGAGCAGTTTTAGGTTCACAGAAAAATTGAGTAGACAGACACTCAGTATAGGGTTTCCATACACTCCCTCTCTCCCTCCCCACAGTTTCCCATAATATTAACATCTTGTGTTACCTTTATTACAATTATCAAACCAATATCGATGTACTCTTATCCTAGTTAAAGATCACAGTTTACGTTAGGGTTCACTCTTTGTGTTGTACATTTCCATGCATTTTGATAATTGATAACGTCATGTATCCATGTTACAGTGTCTGTCACACAGAATAACTTCCCTGCCCTCTGTGCTCCATCTATTCATCCCTCTTCCCCTCCTGCTGCACCAGGTAACCATTGATATTGTTACTGTCTCTGCCATCTTGCCTTTTCCTGAGTTAAACTCGTACAGTAGACAGACTCTTCCCACTGGTTTTTCCATTTAGCAATGTACATTGAAAATTCCTCCATGTCTTTTTTTGTAGCTTGATAGCACATTTCTTTTTTTAAGCTTTAATATTTATTATTGATTTTAGAGAGAGAGAGAAAGTGGAGCGGGGGAGAGAAACATTAACTTGTTGCTCCACCCATTTACGCATTCATTGGTTGCTTTCTGCATGTGCCCTGACCAGAGACCAGATCACAACCACCCAGTCGGAACCACCTGGTCAGGGCTGATAGTGCATTTCTTTTTCCCGCCCGATATATTCCATTGTCTGGTGCACCAGTTTGTTTATCCATTCACATGTTGAAGGACGTTTTTGTTGCCTCCTGTTTTCATCTCTGTGTTGCTATGGATCTGTGTGCAGATTTTTGTGTGGGCATAAGTTGCCATGTACTGGCTACTAGCAGAGTGTGCCCCAGGCATGCTGTCCCTGCTTGTCGGAATTGCTCTGTATCTTACTGGCATTGGAAGGGGGCAGCTGCACTGCACTAAAGAATGGGAACCGCATGCACGTCTCCAGGTGCTAGGTGACTACAAGGGTACGTAGGTCGAGGGATCCTAGTCACCATGGCTCCCCAGCATTCTAGCTCTTGCCATTCTTCCACCAAAACACATGATGTGCAGCAACTGGACTATCAGACTCTCCTTCGGGCAGGAATCTGTGAAGCCATTGCTGTGCATGATGCTGCCTTCTCTGTCAAAGCTAGTAATCTTGGGCCTGGATGAGCACGTTGTGACTTCTAAGTGTGATTGACAAGCTGAAGCTGAAAACCGCTGGTCTTGTGGTGTCTCAACTCTCTTCCATTTGGGGAGATTAAATATCAACAAAATATCTCTTGAATCAACAGAGAGTTTTCCAAATTTATTTATTAGTTCCAGCTAAGGTTTCTTTGTCCATTCCTTACTTAACATCATATTATGAAGATTCCCTAAGTTTCCTAAGGCCAAAAAAAAAAACCCCAAAATAAAAAAGTATTATATATTCTTATTCTCCCCTTTATTACACAAAATATATAGTTTCCCACTGACACATTTTGCTAATCTGAATTTAGGAAAATACATATCAAATCACACTTTAGCATATTTTGCCAAGTATCTTTTCCTTCAAATCCTCACCTAAAAATTAAATATTATTATTTTTGAAAATATCAAGTACAGAAGACATGACAGATATGTCATTCCATTTGCTTGTCTTTTTCTTAACTACTCAGTAAATTGCACATTTCTTGTTAAACTTACTCCTAGAAAAATCTTTTAAGTTAGTATTTTAAATAAAACTTCTTCCATTAATCTACTAATTCCTGAACATTAGTTTTGTATTCAGTCTCCTGACTAAAAACTCTTGTTATATACAGTAGTTTCCTTTAGTCCTAAAACCTCTCAAACAAGCAGCATCTCACTTCAGTGTGCACTGCTTCTATTCCTAAGTGGCCCCAGGTCTGGCAGTAGCAGCAGCTGGCCTTGGTTCACAGCTTAGACTCGCTTGGGCACCTACAAGCCCAGCACAAGTAGCAGTGAACTGCAGATTGCTTTGTAGCTTATGCTGGTGGCCCCTGACAGAACACAGGTGGTGGCTGACCTTGGCCAGCACTGCGCAGGAGGTCCCAGAGCCTGTGTACCCAGTGGACAGTTACAGACCATGTCAGAGCACCACTCTACTGCCTCCACAAGTGACACACTCGTGGGGCAGACTCTGCAGACACCTGAGCCCCACTGAATAAGTACCGCTCTGTGGAGAGAGTCCCTACACAGCTGATCTTCCACAAGGTTTAAGGTAGGTGGTCAGTGATCACAGCCAGTCCTTGTAGCTGATCAGCCTGAGTAAATCCCTCTCCTTGATGTGCCAACAATGATCAAGGCTCAACTACAAGAGGGGGGTGTACACAGCCCACATGGTGGAAACACCTTGAGGACTCAGTTTGGGTGAAAGGGGAAGCTATGTCTCTGGACCCTACAGTACACTTCCTATAATAGACCAATCTTCCAAGCCCAGGGGTAGTAGCAGCTCTACCTAATACATAGAAACAAACACAGGGAGGCTGTAAAAATAAGGGGAAAGAAACACGACCCAGATGAAAGAACAGAACAAAACTCCAGAAAAAGAATTAAACAAAATGGAGATAAGCAAGCTACGAGATGCAGAGGTTGAAACACTGGTAATAAGGATGCTCAGTGAACATAGTGAGAACTTCAACAGCATAAAAAAGGGCATGGAATCCATAAAAGAAGAACCAGTCAGAAATGAAGGATACACTAACAGAAATGAAGAACAACTTACAGGGAATCCACTGCAGAGTGGATGAAGCCAAGAATCAAGTCAGTGATTTGGAATATAAAGAAACAAACAAACAAATAAACAAACAAAAAAACAATCCCCACCAAATCACAATAACAAGAAGAAAGAAGATTTCAAAAAAATGAGGGTAGTGTAAGAAGCCTCTAGGACAACTTCAAGTTTACCAACATTCTCATCATGGGGGTCCCAAAAAGAGAAAAGAGAGCAATAAATTGAAAACCTATTTGAAAAAATACTGACAGAAAACTTCCCTAACTTGGTGAAGGAAATAGACATAGAAGTCAAGGAAGTGCACAGAGTGCTAAACAAGATGAACCTGAGGAGGCCCACACCAAGGCACATCGTAATGAAGATGCCGAAGGTTAAAGATATAGAGAGACTCTTAAATGCAGCAAGTTAGATATTACAAGGAAGTTCCCATAAGACTGTCAGCTGATTTCTCAAAAGAAGCTTTGCAGGCAAGAAGGGATTGGCAAAGAATATTCAAAGTGATAAAAAGCAAGGACCTACAACCATGATTACTCTACCAAGAAAAGCTATCATTTAGAATGGGGAGGCCAGATAAAGAGGTTCCCAGACAAAAAAAAAAGCTAAAGAAGTTCATCACCACAAACCAGTATTACATGAAAAGTTAAAGGGCCTTCTTTAAGGAGAAGATCAAATATATGAATAATAAAATGGCAAGAAATACATATCTATCAATAATTGAATAAAAAATAAAGTAAATCAACAAGCACAACATAAATAGTCACATAAATAGACCATTTTGATGGTTGCCAGAAGGGAGGGGGTTGGGCGATAGATAAAAAAGTGAAGGGATTAAGAAGTACAAATTTGTTGGGGCCTTGGCTTGCTGATGTAGTCAGCTCAAGAGGCTGCACTCACCAGCAAGACAGCATATTGCGGTCAGAGCAGCCAGCATTGCCTCCTAGGGGCATCCGTAGAGCACGCAAACCAGCTACCAAACGAGGTACTGATCACGCACCTAACTGACCAATCACTAACAAGAGCACATGGTGAACACGCACCGGGGTAACCTATCAGAGCAACTTCCCTTTTCCCGTCCCTCTATAACCCCTCCGCTTAAATAAAATTTTGTAGCTTGAACAGAACCCTTTGTCTTGCTGCCATTCTTCGCGCCTCTTGTTCCCATCCCTATTCATCTGTTTCAGGTAGACTCGGGACCCTCGTTGACTGCTCCGCAGGCCGGAGCACAAATTCTTAGTGTACAAAAAATGCTTTTGATTTCTGAATATTGACTTTGTATTCCACTGTTTTGCAATTCACTTATTAGGTCAGGTAGTTTTTTTTTGGTGGGGTCTATAGGATTTTCTATGTACACTATCATATCATCTGCAAACAATGACAATTTTACTTCCTCCTTTCCAATTTGGATGCATTTTATTTCTTTTTCTTGTCTGATGACTGTGGCTAGTACTTCAAATACTATGTTGAACAGAAGTGGTGAAAGCGGACATCCTTGTCTTGTTCCTGATCTTAGGGGGAAAGCTTTTAGTTTTTGCCTATTGAGCATGATGTTGGCTGTAGGTTTCTCATATGTGGCCTTTATTATGTTGAGGAATGCTCCCTCTACTCCCACTTTGCTGAAGTATTTTTATCATAAATGGGTGCTGTGCCTTATCAAATGCTTCTTTCGCAGCAATTGATATGATCACGTGGCTTTTGTCTTTCCTTTTGTTTTGTTTCCTTTTGTGGTACATTACATTTATTGATTTGCAAATATTGTACCATCTTTGCATCCCTGGGATGAATCCCACTTGATCATGGTGTATGATCTTTGACACCAAACTATAACCAAACAGTCTGGTAGTGGCATAAGAACAGACACATAGATCAATGGAACAGAATAGACAGCCCAGAAATAAACCCATGTCTCTATGATCAATGAATATTCAACAAAGGGGGCAGAAGCATGAAATGGAGTAAAATAGTCTCTTCAACAAATGGTGTTGGGAGATCTGGAGAGCTACATGCAAAAAAAAAAAAAAGAAAGAAAAGAAAAGAAACTCGACCACCAATTTATACCATATACAAAAATAAACTCAAGATGGATAAAAGACTTAAATATAAGTCACAGCACCATGAAAGCCCTAGAGAATAAGGACACATGGACAAAATCAAAGTGGGGTAGGGTCAAGGGTGGGAAATGGGAGTGGCTGGTGGGGGAGCGGTGGGGAGAAAATGGAGACAACTGAATTTGAACAACAACAGAAGAAAATGTGGGGAAAAAGTTCTAGAGGAGAACATAGGCAGGAAAATCTCAGATATTCCATGAAGCAATATTTTCATCAATATGTCCCCTAGAGTAAGGGATATAAAGGAAAGAATAAACAAATGGGACTTCACCAAAATAAAAAGCTTCTGCATGGCTAAAGAAAGTATCATCAAAATGATGACGAGAAGGGAACCAACCATATGGGAAAATATATTAGCCAATGGTACCTCAGACAAGGGTTTAGTTTCCAAAATATGTAAAGAACTCACACAACTTCACTCCAGGAAGACAAATGATCCAGTTAAAAAGTGGGCAAAGGACCTGAATAGACACTTCTCCAAGGAGGACATACAGAGGCCCAAAGACATGAAAAGATGCTCAATATCACTAGCCATCCGAGAAATGCAAATTAAAACCAAAATGAGATACCACTTCACACTGGTCAGAATGGCCATCAGAAACAAAGCAACAAACAACAAGTGCTGGTGAGGTTGTAGAGAAAGGGGCACCCTAGTACACTGTTGGTGGGAATACAGACAGGTGCAACCACTATGGGAAACAGTATGAAATTTCCTAAAAAATTAAAAGTGAACCTGCCTTCTGACCTGGCAATTCCACTGCTGAGATTATACTCTAAGAATCCTGAAACACCAGTTCAAAAGAACTTATAAACCCAATGTTCACAGCAGCACAAATTATAAGTTATGTGCTGGAAGCAACCTAAGTGCCCATCAATAAATAAGCCGTTCAAAAAACTTTTTACATTTACATGATGGAATACTACACAGCAGAAAGAAAGGAGCTACTACCCTTTTGCGACAGCATGGATAGAACTGGAGAGCATTATGCCAAGGGACGTAAGCCAGGCGGTGAAAGACAAATACCATATGATCTCATGTGTAAGTGGAACCTAATCAATAAAATAAACAAGCAAGCAAAATATAACAAGAGACATTGAAATAAAGAACACACCGACAGTAACCAGAGGGGAGGGGAGAGGGGGATAATGGGGAAAAGGAGGGGAAGGGTCACTAAGGAACACGTATAAAGGACCCATTGACAAAGCCAAACGGGGGTAGGATTGAGGGCGGGATGTGGGGGTGGATGGGA
>PVIA01011451.1:0-44300 GCA_004024845.1 Tonatia bakeri
AGAGTCCCAAAGAAGTTGCACCCAAAAAAGAACACACCAAGGCACATCATCATTAAGCTACCCAAGATTAAAGATAAGGAGAGAATCTTAAAAGCAGCAAGAGAAAAGGAGACAGTTACCTACAAAGGAATTCCCATAAGACTATCAGCTGATTTCTCAAATGAAACCTTACAGGCAAGAAGGGGCTGAAAAGAAATATTCAAAGTCACGAAAGGCAAGGACCTACATCCAAAATTACTCTATCCAGCAAAGCTATCACTTAGAATGAGACAGATAAAGTGCTCCTCGGATAAGGTCAAGTTAAAGGAGTTCATCATCACCAAGCCCTTATGGTATGAAATGGTAAAGGGAATTATCTAAGAAATTGAAGATCAAAAATATGAACAGTAAAATGACAACAAACTCACAACTATCCACAAATGAACCTAAAATACCAAAAAAAGAGAAACAACAAAAACAAAAAGTAAGCAAAGAACTAGACCAGGAACAGAATCAGAGAAATGGACATCACTTGGAGGGTTTTTGGGGTAGGTAGGGGAAGAATGAAGAGGGAAAGGTACAGGGAATAAGAAGCATAGTTGGTAGGCATAAAATAGATGGGGAGAGGTCAAAAATGGTATAGGAAACAGAGGACTCAAAGAACTTATATGTACAAACCCATGGACATGAACTAAGCAGGGAATGCTGGAGTGTTGGGGGGTGCAGGGCAGAAGGGGGATAAAGGGGGAAAATCAGGAAAACTGTAATAGCATAATCAATAAAGTATACTTAATTTTTTTGTGTGTCTTCCATGCACTTCATTTTTTTCTGTTGTATTTTTTTCCATTACCACTTAGTCCCCTCATATTCCTCAACCCCCTTGCAATGACCACACTGTTGTCCATGTTCATGAATCCTTTTTTCTTTTTGCTCAATCCCTCTACTCTCTAACCTCCCCCACACTTAGCTGTTATCCTGTTCTCTGTCTATGAGTCTGTCTCTATTTTGCTTTTTATTTCAGTTTGTTCATTAGATTTCACATATGAGTGAAATTGTATGATATTTGTCTTTGACTGGTTTATTTTACTTACCATAATGTCTTCCAGGTTCATCCACACAGAAATGTATGCTTAAGAAACATTTTACAAAATGCCAACTGCTCTACTGTTCAGCATGAACATGGTTGAGGCTCTCATTAACACTAAATCACTATAATTTAACATGTTGAGAGTCTTTGTCTTAAAACCCTGTTATGTTCATTTAGACGGTAGAAATTCACATGTTCTTACATTCCACTTGGCTCCTGTCTTCCAGGGGTGGGATAGCACTCCTACAGAAACAGGGACAGTGGCTGGTGTCCTCAGTGGATGAGTGACAGTCCTGTGCCTGTGTGCTGTGCACTTGTGAGAACCAGCCCCACAGAAAGAGGCAGGCAGCAAACACCCACCTGTTTTTTGTTAAGCATGAATAGAGAGTATAGCGGATGAAGAACATTTTTGCTGGTAAGCCTTCTCGTTTTCTAATCTAGACTAAAACAGATGTCCTGCAAAATAGTGCCCTCTGCCCTCATCTTTATTTTCAAATAGGAATGGCAAGCTTGATTACTAACACAGTCTAGCATAGGCTGAATGAGACCACACAACCAGGTAATTGAGAATTTATTCTCTGGTGAAAGAATAAATTGGAAGCTCACATAGGATTTTAGTGAGAGACCCAGTTAACCCAACCACTCTGTATACGTTCTGTCAAAGCTCTAATCTAGGGTGTCCCTGAACCGACACGGTGAAATTAGGGGCTCTGAAAAAAACCTAGGGCATTGAGATGGGGATAGAGAGATACACAGTGTCCACAACAGGGTTTTAAAATTTCACTGTTGTAAAACAAAGAAGGTACCTGGATGGTATCCTATTGTGTAAGACATTGAAGAAATTTGGTGAACATACCACTCAGAGTGATTTTTCTATATTTCCATAGGAAATGGTTTAATTAATAAAACATAGGGTGAAATTCCATCTGAAAAGAAGTCTGAACTGGGTTGTTCCATCTACACTCTATGCTTGTTTTTGCACAAGTCCAGCTCTCAAGTTAAAGACAAGAATAGCAGGTCCCTGTCATTCTGTAACTGCAGCTGCCTTTCTAGTTTAGAAGAATTGTTGCAAATGTGACCTTGAGAACCACTCCAGATCACTGTTCTAGCCGGAAACAACACTAATACCTAATTTCTAAGTTGTTCTCTCCCCCTGTCTACTCACATGTCATTGACTGCTTTCTTGGTCTTTCAGAGCAACCAGCAGTGATCACTATTCCATGAAGCAGGTAACTTTCATGATTACTCCAGATCCACAATATTGTTAAAAAATCAAATTCTAGAAGTCTTTTCTAGAAACCACAAATTCCCCAACTGCTGCCAGAAGGATGCTTTTTATTATTGGCTAGTTCTCTAAGGATTTAATAAATATTCCTTGGTGTAGAGCAGCAGAATTGATTGAGCCACTTTCATTATTATCAGCTCTGCAGGAGGTCTTAGTATTTGCTGGAAACCTCTGGGAGTTGCCAGGGGTTGAAAATAAGAAGCTTTTGTGAGGTCCTTGGAGAGAGATGTGTGAGGGAGAAAATAACATGAATATCCATTATCATATGCAACCTTCAGGATCTTACCAGGAGTTATAAATGCCCTGAACATCAATAGTGTGAGGGGTCTATGGATGTTCTGTGATAAACTATAAAGAAAAATCTACAGGGAACCAATAGTGAAGGGGATGAAGCCGGAGTTCAAATCAATGATTTGAAACATAAGAAAGAAATAAGCATTCAACCAGAACAGCAAGAAGAAAAGAGAATTAAAAATAATGAGGATAGTATACGGATCCTCTGGGACATCTTCAAACATAGCAACATCTGAATCACAGGGATCCCAGAAGGAGAAGAGGAAGAACAAGAAATTGAAAACTTATCTGAGAAAATAATGAAAGAAAACTTCCCTAATTTGATGAAAGAAATTGACATACAAGTCCAGGAAGCACAGAGAGTCCTAAACAATTTAGACCCGAAGAGGACCACACAAAGACACATCATACTTAAAATGTCTAAGGTTAATGCCAAAGAGAGAATCTTAAAAGCAGTAAGAGAAAAGCAGAGATTTATCTACAAAAGAGTTCCCATTAAGACTATCAGCTGATTTCTCAAAAGAAATCTTGCAGACAAGAGGGGACTGGCAAGAAGTATTCAAAGTGATAAAAGGCAAGGATCTCCAACCTACATTACTCTATCCAGCAAAGCTGTCATTTAGAATGGGAGGGCAGATAAAAGACCCAATATATTTTTAAATGAATGGTTAGGAATCAGGTTAATTCATAGTAATTTATCAGACAGTAATCATTTAACATGTCAAATTAATTCTTATGTACTACTTAAACCTGATGGCATACTTTAGTACTCACTTATTTTCAAATTACCCATCTATATGGGTATATTATTCAGGCTTTGGGGGAAAAAAGAGATCTCAATTTATTTAATTTTTTGAACCTTGAAGATAACATACCCACAAACAGTAATTTTAAAGTCACAAATATTATAAAGTTACTCATAATGATAAATGCCATTTATGTACAGGGTCTTTTTCTTTTATGTTTAGGGTCTGAGTTCAGAGACTGATTTTATAAAGCCTTTTGGAAACATACAAATATACTGCCAACACAAAAAGTCTTGATGTATTTCTAACACATTGCTTATCAGCAGTGAAATATTCATCTGTGTTTCTTAAATCCCAGTTAAAACACCTTTCACAGAGTAGCTGGGCCTGTCTGAACAAGGCGATACATTGCTGGGGAGTTTACAGATACGATGTAAGACACAGGGTACTTCTAGTGTTGTGATGTTTGTCTTTTTCTTGCATGAGTCTACAATGTGTTCCCTTACTTTATATTTGGTTTTGACCAGTTGTCCACGTTTTTGTACTTGTACTTACTGGAATGCCTGTGAAGGTAACTGGAGGAGACTGCCAAGAGATGCTGAAGCTGCTGCCATTGGGGGCAAACTTGGCCGATCCTGGAATGGTCACAGGGGGTGTGGCCTGTTACATGGAAAACAGAGAAAATTGTTATGAAAGAACATTTTCCCCCAGAGACTTAGCTGTCATTAACAAGGCAGGGCCTCAGAAATTATCTCAGCTGTATTACTAACTTAGGCTAATTATCTTATAGGATGAGATTAAACATGGTCAAAGAGAATAGCTAGAAAGAAACTTTTTATATATATAAGCAAACTATCTAAGGTATGAAATTAGATGGTTTTTGATTATTCATCTATATATTGTAGGACATCTGTGAGATATAATTCCTCACTATAAAATTTGGCAATAAACTTTTATATAGTGATGGTGGGGGTGTAAATTGGTATGACATCTGGTAGGGTGATCTAAGAATATATAAAAATTCTTAGTATTCTATATATTAGCTATTTCACTTCTGCAATTCATTCTAAAGAAATTATATATATATATATATATAACTGGATAAACAAATGTCCAACAATAGGGAAATGTGTAAATAAATCATGAGATACCCACAGAGCCATTACAAATGATGTTGTTGAAGAATACTCATTGGCATGCAAAAACATTCATGATATATTGAGTGGGAAAACAAAGCATAGTATAAATAGTACTACAATAGATTCCTTAATTTTTTAAAATTGATTTTTAGAGAGGGAGAGAAATACTAATTTGTTGGTTCCACTTATTTATGCATCATTTATTGATTCTTATATGTGCCCTGACTGGGGATTGAATCCACAACTTTGGTTTATTGGGACAATGCTCTAACCAACTGAGCTACTTGGCCAGGGTGATTCCTTAATTTTTTACATATACATATGGGAGAAAGCCTTGAAAGACACAAAAAGTATTAACCAAGGGACTTTCTTGTTGCTGGGATAAGGGATAAATTTTCTGTCTTTGTTTCTGTTTTTAGCATTTTTTAATTTTTTGTTTATTCTATTACAGTTGTCCCAATTTTTTCCCTTTTGCCCTCCTCTGTCCTGCCCATGCTCCCACTCCCACAGTCCATCCCCACACCACTTGTCCATGTCCATGGGTCATTCATACATGTTCTTTGACTAATCCCCCTTCTTTCCACTATTCACCCTCTTCCTCCCCTCTGGCCACTGTCATTCTGTTCCACATTTCCTTGTCTCTGTTTTTAGTGTTTTCTATGCTGAACATTTATAATACCTATAAACATAGAAATTCCAATATTATGAACACAGGGTTTAGGATGCACCTTCTAGATCACTGAGTGTATGTTCCAAACCATTTTATAGGTGAAGAAAATAATTTTATTAAGTTTGTTCAAGCTCACAATTTTGGACCTAAGTGCAAAATTGACAAACAAGAACAAAGGAATAAATAATTCCTTTGACCAACATAACAAGAGTCAACAGTAATATTTATTGTACCATCTAATTGAATAATTGGCTCCATTCCATTGTTCTCAAGTTTAAGTCTACTAAATAAGTGGCCAAATTCTTCCTATACAGATTTAGATTTTCTAATGATAACTATAGTTGCTGATGACAGTGGTTATGTCTCTGGCGCCACTGGAAAAAATATTTTGGCAACACTTAGAAGGAGCCATAACTGTTCAGGTTGCATCCTCTGCCTCAGTAATTACCCTTCTGTGAATTCAAAGAAAAGAAAAAGCTACTGGCACAGACATATTCATAGTGATGTTATTAATGATAGTGAAAAAACTGGACAGACTAAAAAGTAACATACCTGACAATAAGAGAATAATGGAAAAAATTGATTTAACTTTTTGATGAAAACAATTCAATTTAACTTTTCCTACTTGGCTTTAAAAGGTAAAAAAGGAAAGAAGTGAATTCAGCTACAGGGTCATATACAGTGTGTAATGCTGTTTTTCTACTCATAGGTCAGAGTGTGACTGCTTTTGGTCAGGGATAAATTGTCACCCTTGCATGTCACCTTGTAAGCATGGTTGGTGTGTATGAAGGAAGCAGAGATATGGTGAAACACAACTACAAATACAGGGCAGGGCAAAAATATGTTTACAGTTGTGAGTACACAAAACACAGTTTTTTTCATAATTTATTAATTATTGCATTATTTTCTACATGAACAACCACAAATCTTTTGTCCCACCCAGTATGTAAAGGAGATTTATTTTTTAATTTTTATTTTCTAAAAGCTTTTATGTATTTATTTTTAGAGAGAGGGGAGGGAGGGGGCAAAGGAGGAGGAGAAACATGGGTGTGTGAGAGAAACATCAACTGGTTGCCTCTTGCACGGCCCTAACTGGGGACCAGGCCCACAACACAGGCAAGTGCCCTGACCAGGAATCAAACCAACGACCTTTGGTTTGCAGGCCGAAGCTCAATCCACTGAGCTGTACCAGCCAGGGCAGATTTCTCTTTTCAAAGTTATATAAGGTAGTTGAGAATTATAGATAAAATGTTTTCTTAAAATTTGAGTGCATTGACATTTTATTAAAACAAATCAATTAAAAAAGTTAATAACTGCTGGGGTCAAGGAACTTCAGCCATGTCCTCTGTTTGATGATTTATCTGTAAGGCCTTATCAGACTTCAGAGTGAAACAGTCTCCTAGAGGGCCTGTCACAGCACAGGCTTTGGGCCCAACCCAGCTTCTGGTCCAGTGGTTCCGGGTGCCCCAAGAATTGACGTTTCCCATGTTCCCAGGGGATGAGGACACTACTGACATGGGGAACACTGATATTCACTGGTCTAGTCTGAGAGGGTTTCTTGTCAACTCAGAAGCAGGGCATACAATCCCAGATTTGGGGTACAGAACTATTCTGTCACTATACCAAAGCTTTTCAGTGCTCACCTTTCTTGTTATTTCACTTATAGCATGTGTCAGGCATCTTTCTGAGGCTTTTATACTACTAAGGATTGTAATCCTCATAATTGCCTCTAAGGGATATCCAGTCAATTCTGGGGATTCCAAGAACCCAGAGGGTCCTCTCTGTGAGATCTTGGCTTTAAAAGGAGAAAAAGAAAAAAATGAACTCAGCTACTGGGTTACTGTGTTGCTTTTCTATTCCTAGGGGAGAATGTGACTTCTTTTGGTGAGGAGCCAACTGCTACTCAGGATCCCTGGCACATCACCTGGTAAGCATGGTCGGTGTGCACGAGGTAGAGGGTGGTGGGGGCTGAGCGGCTCAAGGGCGTCATCAGTTTAGTCTCAGTTTTGGCACAAGGGGTTTCTGTTCGGCTTGAATCCGGGATGGGGAAGGTGGGTGGCGAAGCCAGGGACTGGGAGGGCGAAGCCGGGGCCAGGCTACCCAGTCCATCTGCCACTGAATCTGTGTTGAGCTTGATCTCTGTGTAGTAGAAGTCCTCTTCGCCATCACTATAATCGGAGTCCCCAACACGCCTAATGCAAAGGACAGCAAAACAATCAGACTAAACCATATTGCACATGCTGTTCCCTATGTCTGGAAGGTTTTTCCTTTCTCTTGTCTACCTGGAAAACTCTTACTCACCCTGCAACACTCAACTGTCTGCTTCCAAGAAAGACCTCCTTGACCTCTTAGAGCAATCTGTGTAACCAACCAACTAATCACCTATTCAACAATTTATTGAGAATCTACTATGTGCTGGCACCTTCTAGGGTCTCTTAATAGCATAGTGACCAAATTGTGGATGGACGCTGTCCTGATGGAAATTAAATCTACTGGGAGAGGCAGATAGGGAACCCATAAATAAATAGATATTTAATGTACCAAGTAGTAATAAATCCTAGAAAGAAAAATTAAGAAGCATAAGAGTGTCCTTAAGCAGGGTAAGTGGTGGGGGTGGGGCATATTTTAAACTGAGTTCAGAGGGAGCTTCTCGGAGGAGGTGATTTGATTAGAGACCCAGGCGAGGTGAGGGGGAATGCATGGCAGATTGCAGGAAGAGTAATGCCAGTGAGGAGCAATGAAGGCCAGAGGTGGGGGTGGCTTTGTGTCTTCCGTGAAGGGCAGAGGTCAGTGGTTGGGGTGAGGGGCAGTAGAGAGTGGTAGGAGAAGAGAGGGCAGAGGCAAGGTCGCAGAGGGCTTTGCAGCCCACAGGAAGTGCTTTGAGTTGTGTTCTGAATGTGATAAAAGCCACTAGGGCTTTGAGGAATCTCAGTGGCTTCTTAAATGGATCCCTCAACATCGAAGACCCAGATGAGTGCCAACAGTGGCTGCTGGGTGGGGTGTTGGAAGTGACAAGAAGTCAACCTACGTTGAAGGTTAGGATTAGCACTTCACTCCTGAGTGTTAGATCCTCCATGCTCCCTCTGAAAGGTGTTCATTTTATTTAATTCACTTTATTAAATTACTTCATACATTTCTTTAATGTTTTAACCTCTATTGCCTCCTTTACAACATTCTCTAGGGCTATGTGTTGCTGCTCATCCTCTTGAGGCTCCACACATATCAGCATATGTGGCATACAGTAGGTGCCTATTCACTGTTGACTGGATGAACAAGGCTGATGCTGTTTGGCATGGTGATAACGAGCATGAATTCTGGAGTCAGGTGTCTCAGTTTCAAATCCTGCACTACAAGAGCTGTGAGTGAGGCTCTCACTGAGCAAACGGGGTAACACAGTGCCTGCCAGTGGTGAGGGCTAAGGGAGCAATGAGACAGCGAGGAGAAGTGTTCCTGACCAGTGAGAACACAGTGCTTACGAAATCAGAATGAGGTCCATGTCAGAAGGCAGAAAACTGTCTTCTGCTTTCAAAGCTCTCCCTGAGCCATGGAAGTTTTTTACAGCATGTTTTAAGTAAATTAAAATAACTGTCCGAACCATAGAAGACATTTATTCCAAGTGTTAATTGCTGAAAAAGTGGTGTGTATCTAGCAACCTGGCTTTATGGGGTGGCTGTGCAAGGGCTGTGTGCCTCCGCCCCATGGGGTCTCCCACATTTCAAAGATAGATCACTGACTTGCAATAAACTGTTTCCCACTTATGATCCCTTTAGACAACCTAGAATAAAACCCCCCTTTTCTTAACCTTTCTCTTTAGCCAAATCCGTGGCTTCTCCTTGCCCTGATTCATGCCCTGAATGCTCAGGCAGAGTGTCTGGGGAGGTGTCTGTGCTGTCTCAGGTCTGGGTGGCCGTGGTTTTTGACGGCACCCCACAGAAGACCCCAGAGAATAGGACAAAGAATGCGCATCTGTCTGTTCCATTCCTGTTCCCATTTCCTTTCCAGTCAAGGGCAGGCCGAGTTGTTACTGGTTGCTGCCAAGTCCTACACACAAGGTGGGGGAGAGGATGCGTCCACCTGGGGATAAGTCAGGATGAGCCCCAGAACACAAGAACAGAGGGATGGTTCGGAGAAAAACGGCACTTTCTAAATTGGCTGGTGTGCACTGCAGGACTCAGATGAAGACATAGTTTCTTTGGGCTTTGGCCTCCACAACCAACATGCATTAAATATGTCCCATTGTCCTATGGTCACAAAATTGAGCTCATGGGCTAGGGCAAAGGTGATTCCTCTCTCTTGTCTGAAAACTCCTACGAACCCAGGCCTGTTCCTGGGATTACTGGCAGGCTGTGAATGCTAATCCCCAAGGCCATTTTAGAGCACTGAGTAAAAAGGGAACCCCAAGGAAGCAAATACAATGACTGTACTGTGAACTTCACCCAGGGGGAGAGCACCCAGGAGCTCAAAGAAAACCACGTGGTACCACTTAGTCTACAGACAAGAATATAGCACCAGCTTCTGCATGATGCTGAACAGGGTACAATTTTCTGGGCAGATGGACTTGAAAACAAACAACATACCTCCTGACTGTAGCTATGGGAAATTCTCTCTAGACCTCTAAATAATGCTGAGCTATTTCCATTGTGGGTCATCCTGATGATGAGGTAAAAGGGAAGACACTGCAGGATTTCTTTCCCGAAGTCTTGAGTTACAGAAATGGGTGTCTGCCCACAGTGCTTCAGGGCAGACCTCCTAGCAAGGAGAGCGGAAGCCCAGCCTTGCTGGGCTACACCCACTGGATGATCTGCTTGGTGACCTCTATGCTGTGCTCTGGGAGGGACTGACTGTGCCCCAGACATCAGCCTCACTGACTGGGGAGGCGGTTCCTACTTCTCTCCAGTCATTGAAGGACCCCACCCATGCAGGTGAGCAAAATAACCTAGAACCCATTTTTATTTTCTTTTTATAACACTTTTATGGATGATGCACTTCCTAAAATTATTCCTTGCTGATCAAAGTGACTGTAGTGTCTGTTTCTCAACACTCATCTTGTTGAAAGGACTCCTCTGTGTGTCCAAGCATTTGGTTTGCTGTCTGCACACTGATCATGACTTACAGCTTCATAAGGTCCCTTTTCAGTCCCATATCCCTGGACAAGAGAGACCCATAGCCCAAAGGACAAGATTGGAGAACCATCACTGCAATTGGTATGGCTGCTTATCACCATGGCTCCCAAAGATTTGTCTTGTATTTCCTTAGAAAGGTTTTTATAAAACATGAGGAAAAGTGTAGAAAATGACAGAGCCAAGTCATCAGGCATCATAACAATGGCAAGAGCAGCTGTGATTGACACACGGTGCTTAAACCTTTTTTAGGCTCTGTATGCCTCTGAGGGGATAAAATGCACATTTAATTTTACAGACAATTTCAGAGGGGTCCTGTCCTACCCTAGTGTTGTCTTTTTGACAAATAACTTTCACTATGTTTTATTTTTGACCTTTGCACATGACCCCCCTGTAGGGTGAATTGTATTGTTAATACAATTACAGTGACTTACCTAACATCTCTCAGCACAGTACACTTTGCACCCATGAGCCTCCCACTATGTGGTATAGGACTTTTATCTGCAGTGATTAGGAAGATCCAGCAAGCCCAGGCCCTTCCTGTGTTCAGAACTTTGAAAGCACAGCTTGGTGGGTCCTGCCTGAGAGCAGGCACTAGAGAAGCCCACACCAAGCACTGAAGGGAGGGTGGCCTCACCCGAGGTGAATGGTCCGGATGTGTTTCTGGATCCCTGCTGCAGTACTCAGCACCTTCCCACAGTTTTTCCAGAGGCATTTGAACATCACCTTCATGGAGTTCTAGAAACGGGAGAAGACGTTATATTAAGATGGAAACGAACACATCAATATTGTCTTTATGTTGTCCCAACACATTTTTTCCTTACTTTTATTATTTAAAGCATTTAGTGACTTTACAATATTAATGGACAAATCCTCACATTATGAGTGCTTTCGGTCCATTTTTCAAATGGTGAAGCTGTGCTATTCAAAACTCTCTCTACCTGCTCTGTGCCATGGAGGCTGACCTCGTGTATCAGTGGGCCCCTTGCCTGTGGGTCTCAGGTTGGGGCTGGCCCCTGAGACACGGGAGGCTATGGACTCCCCCAGCTTCCCTTCAGTCCAGCCACAGGTGAGCAGTGGCTGCATTTCTCCTCTGAAAACTACCACTTCTGCTAGTATTTCCAGAGTTTTGGTAACCTTCTGAGTTCTGGAAACCCCTCTATTTACTTGTCTCCTGAGTCTTGGGGTGGTAATGACCTTGCCTGGTAGTTAGCCTCTGGGATACCACACCACCCCTCTTGGCTTTCCTCAATCCTGTCTACACTTTTGTAAAGAGCCTCTTCATCAAACTCTTTTTGATTACTCCTCTGAGTACATCACCTGCTTCCTGCCAGAACCTAATGAATACAGGGAAAAGTAGGTTATGAAAGAATACGAACAACATGATTTTTTTTGGGGGGGAGATGTATGTAATGCAAATAAGTATGTATTCTTGCATGGTGGAAACATTGGGTAGGGGTATCTTTACATTCATTTCCAAATATAAAAATTACCCTTTTAAAATTTTTTTAAAAGTTATTTCTCTAAAAATGGAAGTAACCCTGTAGTGCATGCATGATTACATCAAATTGAATGAAATCAAGGGTCTGTACACAGGTGAAGATGTTCTGCGTCAAACCAGAAGACCCCTTAAATGGTAGTCAAGTACTTGTAAAAGTCCCCTAACTACATCCAATGAAGACAAGTCCTTGTCTACAAACAGCCAACTTGCTCTTGCTGTGGGAGGAAACAGGAGAAAACAGCTAAGTAAACAACACTGGGCTTGCCACACAGGCCCAAGCCTGTCACAGGCAGCCAAACCAAGTGCAGCTGCTGGCAGAGTCACAGCCACCCAGTCTGAATGTGACCATCTGTGATTCAACCCTGGCTTCTCCTGGCAGCTCGACCCAAGTTCATGAGACTGAAGATCTGGAGAAGGAGGCCACTGTCACTGGGATCACATGTGCCTGATCTGACAGTCACAGCCATGCCAGGGGTAGCCGAAGCTCCCTGCAGCAATGAGCAGAGACACATGGCCAGTGTGTGGCTCTAGGCAAGATCTGCAGAAACAGTGGCTTCAGTGCTGTGGCTCAGGACAGCAAGGGACAGCTGCCTGGAGGTTCTCTATCATTGCAGAAGTTTCTGGACTGTCGCTGACACCAACTGCCTTGGGGTTGGAGGCTGATGTCCTAGTCCAGGATGGCGTCACTGTCTTTCTCATGGTAAGCCTTGGCCCCAGTATGAATTTTTGCCTCCTTAGGATTTATAAAGTGTCTTCTACTTTCCTGACAGAGCCCAGAATAATACACAGGACTGAC
Source organism: Tonatia bakeri (assembly GCA_004024845.1). Classification (NCBI taxonomy): domain Eukaryota; kingdom Metazoa; phylum Chordata; class Mammalia; order Chiroptera; family Phyllostomidae; genus Tonatia; species Tonatia bakeri. The sequence goes on from PVIA01011451.1 coordinate 12,618, forward strand.
AAGATGATTGCTGAAGGTCATCTTTAATTCCAAGAGGGGAGACATGCTTGCATTTTGAAGAATACTCATACCTACACTCATGCCTTAGGATAAGTCCAATTAAAGTTATATTCCAGAACTTACTTGACTGTCCAGTTTACCAATAGCAGCCTGGGGTTGATACCAAGTTGACTTTCCTGAGGCAACTAAGAAGATCCTAAGGTATGTCTTACACAGAGATTAGGGTGTGTATATATGTATACATGTGTGCATATGTGTATAGGTGTGTGTTGGGAGTGGAGGCTCATACACCCAAGCCTATCAAGAGGACCAGGTCCTTGAAAGAAGGGGGCATTTGGTTATATTGCACAGGTGGGTTTGCTGCACTATACATAGCCCTCAGCTGGCCTCACAGAGGAGGAACCCACACTGCTTGGCAGAAGCTTCAATAACCCTCTCAGGATCAAGAGGTCCACACAGACCCTTAGCAGGTTCCAAAAGACTGAGAAATGAACAGATGTATTTAAAAAAACATAAATGCCTAGAAGCTGACAGGGGTTCCAGTCTTTTTCTTTATTGGGAAAGCAACCTTATACATGTCATCTCACCACTTTGGGGCTTTATTTCTTTATTTGTAAAACAGGAACACTGAAGAAGATGAATATTTGGGGTCGGCGAAGTGTGTGAGGTTAATGCACAGTGATGGGTGAATTCAAATGTATATGAACCACTGATGAAACATCTACCTACACGCACTGTTTGCAGATGTCGTTCTTTACGTCAGCATAATGACTTTGAGCTTCACCCATTGTTTCGTGAATTGGTGGTTTGTTCCTGTCCATTGTGTGATGATATTCTATTGAAGGAGTGTGCCGCATTTTGTTTATCCATTTCCTTGTTTATTGGACATTTGGGGTGTTTCCAGTTTGGGGTGATGATGAATAAAACTGCTATGAACACTTGTCTACAAGTTCTTCTTGTGGACACAGGTTTTCTCATTTCTTAGGTAAATATTGCAGGAATGATTTACTTTACAAGAAACTGGAAAACTGTTTTACAAAGTTGTTGCATTATTTTGTGTTCCTACAAGCAGCACATGGCAGAGTTCCTGTTAACTATTCCACTATTAATTCCACTTGGAATTTTGTATACCCAAAAGCACATGCTATGTTATTCCATTTAGTTTAAGCTCCACAACATGCATAATTCATCTATTGTCAGCTCAGTGGTGGCCTATTTGCAAAGTGCAAGGAGTGTCTGACTGAAGAGGGTCACCAATAGGCTGGCCTGGATTAGAGTGGTCATTACCCAGGTGTAGAAACTTGCCAAAACTCACTGAACTGTATACTTAAAACAGGTTCATTTTATTGCACAGAGATTATGCCTAAAGTTGATTTTAAATGACTTCTTTAAAAACAACAAAAGCATCCCTGAATTAATACAAATCTGCAGTGACTATGTGTTTTCTCAATCAGTGGATTCTGAGAGTGCCTCTCATCTTTGGGGACTTCTGCCCATTTGTAGACATAATCAAACAATCTTGTGAGGTGGAGAAGTTGGCCCTGGACTGGATGACTTCTGAAGTCCTCCAGATGCTCTAACCCCATATACTGCTGGGGTGGCAGATTATTCTACAAGGCTGTCACTAAGTTGCCTAGATCACAGTCTTTACCCTGATTACCCCCCTGCTCTGGCTGGCTATGAGGTGTCATCACTGTGACATCCACTCAGTGTGACCTGAGCTGCTTTCTTAGCGTTGCTCTGCCTGCATCTTGCCTGATGGGCCTATTTCTGAAGCAGCAGGTTTGCCTGCACAAGGCTGTGCTCAGGGGAATGCTAGGAATGAAGTCATCACCAAGATGAGGGCATGAGGGCTGCATGGGTCTACTAGCTTTTCAGAACCCTCATTCGCAATTTAGAGTGAGCGACTTCTTTCTGGGACTGAAAGACTGAGACACTGATTAGTTCATTGTTTACTCCTGAACAATTGTTATGCTAACTTGATGCTTTTTCTTCTGACTTGAGCATCTCCTCAGTCCACAGGTAAAGTGGTCCATGGTCCAGACACCTGTGAAAGAGGTGAAAATGAAGACGCCTGGAATTCGGTGACTACCTCTGAGTTGCTGCACTTGTTCTGGAAGTCAGAGCCCTGAGCCGGGTTTCTTTGTCTGGACTCAGTTTCTGCCACTGTCATTGCTGCCCTCATCCCTCACTGGATTGTGGGCTGGGCTCTCCATTAACATGAAATACAGCCAAGGTGGCTGAGAGGCCCAGGGTATACTGAAATGGTTATGATGGAGGCAGGCTGGAGGATGGAGGCAAGCATTCCGTTCTCTGCACACCCATACTTCTCACATTTCCATTCAGTCTGTTGTCAATGCAAAATATGAGCAGCCAGCATTTACTGCTCACAGGACCCTCACAGCAACCCCATCTTTTTGGTGCTGTCATGACCCGTATTTTACAGATAAGGAAACAGGCTTAGAGAAGTCAAGCGACTTGCTTAAGGTCACATTACTTGGAGCTGGAGTGCTAATTCCCAAGCACAATCTGTTTGATTCTTTTAAAGAATGGGGAAATCTGGAATCTAAAATGGAGAAAAAGCATATTCATAGTTAGTTAATAGTTAGTTATCAGCATGTCTTGATTTTTTTAGAGATCTCCTGGGGTCCATAGCGTTTTTCTTCCCGACTGCATGTAGGGTCACTGCATCCTCTGTGGTCATGATAGGGACCACACCTTCCTACAGTCCCAGTGTCCTGCCCACATGACCAGGGAAGTCCTTTCAGTCTGTCTGAAACTCCAGAGGAAAAATTCTGCTAGAACTTGGCTGGACGCAGTTGGTTGGCTAATCTCCAGAGCTGGGAGAAATCCTTTCCACTTTCTCGCATGCCCACCTACCTTGGCTGAAGGGCATCTTGAGTGATGGGTGCCTCATGCAGGAAGCCCCTGAACACAGCCTGCAGTCCCCCTTGCTGCCATCATCTCTTCCCCAACCCTCTGCTCCCTTGTCCTCCCGCCACCAGGTAATGTTGGCTGGTGCTGCCTCTGATTATTTTCTCTCCACATGAGTTGCCTCTGCAGGCAGAGGAAAATATGGATGCTTTGAATTAATTTGCCTCGAGTTTCCTCTTTGCAATTTCAGCTGAGCTGATCTTACCTCTACTACATTTTAAGAACTACAAGACCTTGAGCAACTCATCTAACCTGAATGAGCCTCTTCTTCAAAATGAGGATGTGGATATGCCAAGAATTTTTGTGATGATTAAATGAAATGCTGCATTTAAATATATCTCATAAACTGCAGCTGAGTATGCAAATGTAGTTATTATCAGCAAACATTTCTTCTTCACTACCATAGTAAGCGATGATGGCTTGTCTAGGGTCATCTCACACTCTCTTTCCTTTTACCTAAGTGGAACATAGGTGAGGTATCTATGGTGGGGGCGCACAGGAGAGATGAGAGCTTCTGAACCAGGAGGAGAATCAGGATCCTGGCTTTGTTAAGGGGCCCTAAAATGTATATTAAAATGTTGTTATGTTCCAGTTGGTTTAGAAAGGGCTTATACACCCTTTTCATTTATGGTCACTTTGAATCTTCATGGTTGTCCTAAGAGAGGGTTGATAATACCTGTATGTTTGTGTTGTAGATGAAGAAACCGATGACCAGAGAAGGAAAATGATTTTCTAAAGTGTGCAGTGTTGCAAAATTAAGTTGAGAATGGGGCTGTTTTGATTTCTTTCTTTCTTTTTTTAAAGATTTTATTTATTTGTTTTTAGAGACAGGGGAAGGGAGGGAGAAAAAGAGGTAGAGAAACATTAATGTGTGGTTGTCTCTCATGTGCCCTCTACTGGCCTGCAACCCAGGCATGTGCCCTGACTGGGAATTGAACCGGCAACCCTTTGGTTTGTGGGCCAGCACTCAGTCCACTGAGCCACACCAGCCAGGGTCTTTTGATTTCTGATCAGGGCTCCTTCCTTTCTCACAGATTATGTTATTTCTTTATGACACAGAACAGAATTTTTGCCCATGAGCCACAGCAAGAGATCCCCTATGCACAACACAAACGAATGTACAAATGAAACAAAAGCTCTGATCACGCACAACACAGCATATTCTGTCCAGTTCATTAATGAAGCCATATCTGATGACAACCAGGGCCACACACATAGATGGCCCCAGAGAGAAAGTCTGTGCAGCCTGAAGCAACAGGATGACCCTTCAGGTCCCCACGGCTATTTTGCCTGAGGGTTCCCACCAATACAAGTGCCAGTCTCTCTCTAAGACTAGTCAAGCAAAGATCCAGTGTCCCTGGAACCCACAGGATACTGACCAGGTCAAGCCCCCTGCCCAATGGACTGGTATGTGGAGCAATAATCTTCATGCACTGTCTCTGGGAAGGGCAGGAGCCTCCTTTATCCCCTGTTCTCCGAACAGAGAGAGGGTCCTCGTAACCTCCAGAGTTACAATGCAGTGTAATCTAGCAGAGATGCAGGGAGGGATGGTGTTGGAGCAATGCCATCTCTTTGTTTTCCTCTTTGAAATAAATTGGGAAAGTAAAAAAGAAGGGTTGCATTGCAGTTCTCAGGATTTTGCCTCAGATTTTTGTTTGTGAATAGTCACTCATAATGAAGCCACCAACAATAACTTAAAAGACCAATATATAAAGTAACAGCCTCACACTGACATAGCCACTTAAAAAATGTTAAAATGTTTTCTAGATGTAGCAGTAGATTGTTTTATTCTATGAAGTAGAAATGCTTTTGAAAAATTATAAGTGGGCATGAATTTAAATATACATGAAGAGAATGAAAAGAATATGAGCTTTAGGTTCAGGCAGACCTGGGTCTGAGTGGCAGGTCTGGCCCCTCTAACCTGCAGGACAGGGCAGGTTCAACATCTTATCCGCCTGATCTTCAATTACCTCATATCAAGTTGGGAAAATGATACTTACCAGACAGGACAGCTGTAAGGAGTAAATAAATGTGTAATGACTGTATTAAATCAACTGATTAGAGCTCCTTTTTAGCTTTTAGTTTAGTAAAATATAATTTTTGTTCTGTGAGTACTACATACATGTATGTGTCAGCTTTCGTGCATGTTTCACATCTGGTTTTCTAAAAATAAAATTTGAAACATTGTTTCAATATGCTCTTTGAAGCTGAAAAGAGAACAGGATATTTTATTTTATAGGATAAGCTGGGGTACCTATGCCAACTCTGACACCAGGCTGCAACTTGACCCAGAGGAGTTGGTGAGGGCAGGAACGTACATGCTTGCAAGACACGTGTCCACACTTAGTGGCTCTGTCTCCCATCAGGACTCTGGATTTGTTGTGGGCCGTCAAACACCAGGAGCGGGGAGCAGAGGCTGACCTTTCTTTTCCTGGGGATGGGCTCGTCGAAGAGCAGGTTGCCGGCCTCAGCCTCATCGATGCCATCGTCCGGCGCGGGGCTGCGGAAGGGCTTGGCGCTGTCGGCGGACAGCGGTGGTGACGGGGTGGACGGGTTGGACTGGTCGCTGGGGGCACTCCAGCTCCAGTAGCCGCTGCCACAGCTGCTGGACGGGGCGCCACCCTCCTTCCAGGATCCGCTGAGGCCCTCTGCAAGCCAGACAGCCAGCGTCAGCGCACACGTGCACCTGGAGTGCTGGGCTGGGAATGCTTCTGGACAGACTCAGACCCTGCAAAGCCCTTGCAGCCCACCCCAAAATGTGCAACGGCTGGGGGTGCAGTATGCATACCTCAGAAAAAAGTTGCATTATGCTTTGTAAACATTGAGCTATTTTAATCACATAACAGGTTTTTCTAACAGTGTTCTGATGTGGGTGGTTTTGTGTTTCTTAGGATGACAGTGGAGATGATATGAAAACGAGAAAGAAAAAGTTGTCCTCATTCACTAAGTTTGGGGAGCTCTCAGTTTATTGATAGTGTTTCTAAGAGGGAATCATTTGCAATATTATCCTCCTTTCCCCAACTCTTATTTTAATTTTTAAAAAAAGGAATTTACCATAGGTCTATGATTTTTGGAATATGTTTATAAAAAAAGTTAGTCCAAGATTTAAGAATCTAAAAGAAATAATAATTTCCAGATAGTTACCTAAAGCCATTGGCCTTATTAAAGAAATAACAGTGCTTTACATTTGGTGTTTTCCATTTCAGGAAGCTTATCCACACAATCTCATTTGTTCTCACAACGTCTGTCTCTCAGAGCTTGGACTGTCATGCAGGTTTTACAGACGAGGACCTGAGGCACCAGGAATTTAAGTGACTTGCCACATAACGAGTTTGTGAACCTGGGCCCAAACCACGGTCTACCAGTTGGTCTTCTTTGTCCTTTAGTGCATATGGGTCCTGTGTTGTAGGAATCCTCCTCTCTTTCCAACAAAGCTGAGATTGGAGATAATTACTGGTAAGATAGCTGTTGAGTTTTACCTTTCCACTTGTGGGGGAAACACGAAATGTTTGCTAATGTGGAGAGATCTTTGCCCAGTTAGAATGCCTTTGGGGAGGTTCTTTTAATCACTGAAGATTTGTTTTACCATGTAAGATGCCTGATTTTAATTAGCTTTTGTACAAACTTGACTTTCTTTTTGGATAATTTCTCCTCCAAATTTATGTGCATTTTGAATATATTAAAACTCTATTCAAGTACAATGGGGCAAAATCCCAAAATGCCTCATTAAAACAATGCTGTTAACGTGTGTAATTAGAAATGAAGTGAGGACACATGGTGGACTAGCATTCATGGAAAAATGTCTTGACTACCTTCACGCAATTATAGATTTCCAGCATATTCCTCAACTATGTGAAGCAAAAGTTCAGTTAGAGGAATGAAGTTTTAAGTTGAAATAGCAGAAGGAAGTTACCTATCTCATTAGAGTGAGGCTCTAACTGAATTAAATGGTCATTTCTGCAGGATCACACCTTTCTGACACTAAGAAAACCAAATTAGCATCTCATACAGATACACTAACCAGACCCAAGTGGCCTTTTATAAAAAGAAATCTCCACTCAATACAACACCACATGAAGAGGAGCCTAATGTAAGGCCTTAGGTACTATTACCTGGTGTGGCAAACTCTTTGGCAGGCTCAGGAGGCTTATAAATACACCACGGCATACACTTGTAAAATAAAATAACTTTGTGGCACTTGCTGTGTAATCATGTTAGGTATGAAGAATTGAATTTATTTGGAAAAGCATTGTGGTTGCATTACTTCATGTCAATGCCCAAAGTTAATTTGCTTACTTGGGAATGACATTTCCTTTAAGAAACACTATTTAATGAGAAGGATAATGTGAGATATAAGTGAATTTTTCAGAAAAAAAGTCAGAACCAATTTGTAATTTTTCTTTCTTAAAGAGCAGTGTCTCCTTATCTTAAAAAAGGTATTGGGCAAAAATGCAGACAAGCCCTGCTGTAACTCTCACCCTCTTTGCAGACACACGTCCTGACAAAATGATCCTTTTCTAGCACAAAAAGGATCACAACAGTTTTCAAAAATTTACTGACATAAAATAATTCTGGTCATAATATTTATTTCTTAAAAATCCAATGCCTTCATTATTATTATTACTGTTAACGGCTTTTCCTTGTTAAGAATTTGCTGCTTGTTGCAGACTTAATGAAAGATCAGACAATTTGGGAATATTAGTTGGGTAGTTATTTTTAAAAACCATAATGAACACTGAATTACTTTCTTTATAACTATGCTAACAAAAGTTTGCATTGAAGAAGCAAAAGGTTTACTTTCATTCTAACCTTTCAAGGTAAAAAAAATAACATTAAAGAGGTTCTCAATTCAAAAAGAATGCCATGTTAAAAATAATGGTCACATTAAAATATACTCTTTCTTCTCTGAGGGTTCTACAAAATCCTGCAATTCCTTTTTTTTTTAAGCAATGAAAATCTACAATTTATTTGCATTTGGTGGCCCAAATGGGGACAAAGTAAATACTTGTTTATAACCCCTAAGAATTTTTTTCACTATTAACTTTTTTATCTTTTATATAATTCCTTTTGCTAGGATTGGTTTTGGGGATTCTTCAATTTTGGTTTAACTGCAATCTTTCTTTGGTGGCAATAGCCTCATTGAGCAGACTAAGTCAGGATGCTTGTTAAAGGGGCCCTGAGAAGAAAGGCCCTGTCATCCCATAGCATTGGTCAGGCTCACCTCACAGTCAGCTCACCCACTCTGTGTAATGAGGTGGCCTCACCCCCAGTTGTGGTGGTCATGACAGGGGGTGGGTACTACTGATTTATGGTTTTGATTTGACTTCCCAGCACCCTGATCATTCTTTGCATCCACAGTTGGAGTAGAATATGTTTTGGTGAGAATTCACTGGCTGTTCAACAAATTTATTTTCACACCTCACACTTACTACCAGATTATGTGTGAACCATACCTTGGTCTCATAACTGACTAGGTTGGTTGGTTTTTGAGAGATGGTGTTCCAATGTTGGTAACAGTCACTCTGTGGTCTCAGTGCATTACATTTCAGTCAGCTGCAATCTGATTTCTGCCCATGGTTGGTCCACTATGAATGCTCTGACCAGATCTCCAGGGAACTTCATCTTGATACAGAATTCAGTCTGTTTCACGGTTGAGATTCTGAAGCATCAGATGTGTCCTTGAAACACACATCTGATGCTTGGCTTCCATGAAACCACACTCTTCTAGCTCTCTACATCTGGTCATCCTCAGGTTCTTCCTCGGTTCTTTCCTCTCTGCTGATCCCTTAAGTGATAATGGGCTTCACACCTTCCCCCTCAGTTCCCTCCTTGTCTTTGCTCACTGCCTCTCTACAACTCTCTCAGGGAGATCCCATCTACTCTCATGCCTTCAAAATGCTGCCTTTCAATTCCACCTGCATAGCTCAGATATCCCCAGACACCATCCCTTGAATGAGCCTCAGTCCTGCCCACTAAACATGTTTCCAACTGAACCTATTGTCTTCTTCAGTGACCCCAGCTCTTGTCCCAAACATTCACCAATAGATGTACTCCTCTGCCTTTGTTCCCATTTCAGGGAATTGGTCTCCTTCCTGAAGCATATCGATTGCCTGGAAGTCACCCTGTCACTCCCTCTCCTTCATCCTCTTTGTCCATCACTGAGTCCTATTGATTCTACCTTCCTTATATTTCTCAGTTATGTCCTATCTGTCCCCTCTGTGACCATCAAGGATCAGGACTCCACATTTTTTTTTGTTCTTTTTTGTTTTTGCCTGTAAACCCAATTGTAACTTTCCAGTGGCAATCACTTACTAGTTCTGCTGCAGCCTCAGATTAATGTCCACAATTAATGGTCTCTGACATCATCTCCTACTTCCCTCTTGATTTCTCATAGTGAATCATATGAGTTCACAATATGTCATAACCAAGATAACAGATCTGAGATCAGGGAGATATAGAAGAGAATTTCAGCTTTGCTATTTACAAGTCAATTAATCCACGTGCCTCAGTTTACTCATCTGTAAAACAGAGATCATGATATCTCACAGAGTTCTGAGAATTACCTGAGACAAAGCAAACCTAGCACTTGTCACATAGTAAGTGTTCAGTAAATGCTAGCCATTGGTATGGCTATGATTGAGAGTCTTTTTCTCCCCCAAAGAGATTGGGACACTACATGGGAGTATGGACATTGTTTTTATTGATGTACTCAAACCATCTGGCACAGTACGTAATAAATATATATTCAGTGAATGAATGGACTAAATAATTGTGTTTGATTGAGGAGTCTGGGATAATGGTTTTTCAAAATATTTAATCTTCAAAGTTTTTTGATACAACTACCTATATGACTGAACAGAAAAAATGCTGGGAAAATAACTTCATTAAACCAATCTCCATTTACTTGGGGAAAGGGACAAAGTGCTGCAGGTAAGTGTCCTGGCAAGGTGGTATGTGTGGAATGGATAGAGGGATGAATGTGGTACCCTGGAGTCCCCATTTCTCCCACATTTCCCTGGCTTCCTGATCATGGCAAGGATTAACTGTTCATTTCATTCAATAGTTATGAGACCCCTATGGGACCTCTCAAAGGGAAGCAGTGCTCTTCATGCCCAGGGGCCCTTCCCTATGCCCAGCCCCTTGCTCACCATTTGGCCGCACAGGAGGACTTCGAACCAAAGGGCTGGTGGACAGGCTGGTTAGTACCATTGCTGCTGTCACTTTGTCCATGTCCAGTTCCTCTGAGGATTTCCTGGAAAATAGGGACGGACACTATTAACAGTGCTCACTCTGCACGAACTATGGGCCATGCCATGTACCACACACTACCACACACATGTACTCCCTGAGTTTATCCCTTTGAAAATCCAATGTTTTGTTAGCTTTATTGTACTAATAAGGAAGCTGAATTCCAGCAGTTAAGTGATCCCATCAAAACCTTATACCAGGGGTGTCAAACTCATTTTCATTGGGGGCAATATCAGCCTCATGGTTGCCTTCAAAGGGCTGAAGGTAATTTTAGGGCTGCATAAATATAATTACTCCTTAACAGTTAAGTGGGAGCCCGATGCTGCCGCCAGCTAAAAACAAGGTGCTGGGCTGGATAAAACAAGGTGGAGGGCTGGATTCAGCCCACAGGCCTTGTGTCTGCCACCTGTACCCTATAGTATTAGGGAGAGAAGGATTCGTCCATTTGAAGAAGGACCCAATAAGTGTGAGAAGGAGACATGGGGGTCCTATAGGACATGGGAGAGATTCTGATTTTATTCTAAGTATAACCAGCCAGACAAGGAAGTCACTAGAGGGACTTAAGCAGGCCTAGTGACATTCATATTTTTAAAAATAATTACTGATCTCCTCTCTGGAGAATAGATTGTGGAAAGGGGAGCAGAAGCAGGGAGTCTAGGGAGAAGAGAATTGCTAGGACCCAAGAGAAGAGGAAATGGTGGCTGGGATGACGGTTGGGGCAGTGGAAAGCAACCTGGCAGACTAGCTGAGACACTGGCTGTGAGGTGAGTGAAAGGGGTGACTCAGGATGGCTCCCAGGTGTTTGATTTGAAATTAACTGGATCATTCACTGAAATGGGAGAGATGAGGGGAAACACTGAACCCTAAGGAGCTGCTTTGCAGCACTTTGCTGGAGGTGGCAAGTCTGAGTAGCAGAGACTGTGTGGTAAAAGTGGGGACCACTCCCATCATTCACTGAGATGAAGATATTATTCTAGCTCATGTGTTTTGGCCAGTTAACCCCAATAAAGGTCCATAAGATAATGATCACTGTGGACTAGAGTCAGCTTTCTAAGGCTGATTTCAATAAAGAAGTTAATATCAAGAGGCAAAAATGTATGTAGTACACAGATATCAGATAAATTGTACCTCCTGAGATGTGAACATTTTAGACTGGGGGACAACTGAAGCAGCACAACAGAGGGTTAATAAACCACATGGCCAAATTAATTCTTATGTTGACAAATGTGGCTTTCATTCATAGGTGTGCTGCATAATTTGTAAAAGCAATGAAGTCATAGAGATAGAAACTTGATAGTACCATAGGAAAACAGATTCCTAAATCAGAGAAAAATCAAATTGTTCCCAATTTTGGGGGTGGGCTACTGAATTAATTTCATGATGAAGTTATAAAAAAGTATTATAATTTGGCTCTCCAGAGTCCACCATGATCCTAAATTACCATACAAATCTTACTTTTCCAATCCAAGATGAGAATCTGAAATTTCCTTCTATACATAGTTCTTTTCAAAGTGCTGTTCACTCTTTCTTGGAAAATTGTTTTATTGAAAGACAAATTCCTTTTTTCAGAGACTGGCAATTAAAGATGCTTCTAGAACACTGAGTACACAGTAGAATTTACTCAGCAGAACTTTTCAAGTCAACCTCATCATATACAAGGAAAAAAACTGCTCATTTGGCATGCCATGACAAGACTTTACAATGTCCACAAGTCATAAGATCCTTAGACTTGGGAGTAAAGGTAAGGCCATTTTCGTGTAGAAATGAAGCCTCCTGAATCAATGTGGGAAAGAACTTAAAGCACCTTATGGTCATTGAGTGCTCAACACTCCGTACAGGCATGTCACACAGGCAGGCGTCACTAGGGGCCTCACAAGAGAGAGGCTTGCTGGGTAGACTGCTGTCCAGCTAGCTGCCTACCCAGAGCCTAGCTGTCATCATCGCTTCACACTGGTGTCGGTGCAGGAGCAGGCCACACTGTCACCCATCCCAGGACTGAATTGCAGGAGCTACTGACTGCTCTTTCCAACTCTGTCTTCTCCTTTTCTGTTTTTAACAAGGGTTTTGAGCCCTGGCTGGTGTGGCTCAGTGGATTGAATGCTGGCCTGAGAACCAAAGGGACACCAGTTTGATACCCAGTCAGGGCACATACCTGAGTTTGGGGCCAGGTCCCTGATGGGGGACACATGAGAAGCAACCACACAGTGATGTTTCTCTCCCTCTTTCTCCCTCCCTTTCTCTCAAAAAATAAATAAAATACACCCTACCCGCCAAAAAAAAACAATAGGTTTGAGAACCAGAATAAGAGGCCCAGGAGCCATTGGGAAATGGCAGGATCTCCACAGACAGAGAGTCCCCAGCACTCTGCCCTAATTTCTGCAGGGATGGGCTACATGGCTACTCCTTTTCCTGCTCTTTGGTTTCAGGGAACTTTATTTTCCCTTCCGCAATCAGCTTTTTTTTTTTTTTTTTGTAATATATTTTATTGATTATGCTAGTAGAGTTGCCCCATTTTTCCCACCTTTATTCCCCCTTTGCCCTGCACCCCCCCTACCAGTATCTCTCCCCCAACTCCCTGCTTAGATCATGTCCATGGGTCTTACATATAAATTGTTTGGTTTCTGCATTTCCTATACTATTCTTAACCTCCCTCTGTCTATTTTCTACCTACCATTATACTCCTTATTCCCTGTAACTTTTCACTCATTCTCCTCCCTTCACCACCCTACTGAGAACCCTCCAGGTGATCTCCATTTCTGTGATTCTGCTCCTGTTCTAGTTGTTTGTTTAGTTTGTTTTTTCAGGTTTGGTTTTTGATAGTTCTGAGTTTGTTGTCATTTTACTGTTCATATTTTTTAAAAATATATATTTTATTGATTATGCTATTACAGTTGTCCCATTACTCCCCTTCATTCCCCTCCACCCTGCACATTCTCTCCCAACCACATTCCCCCCTTTAGTTCATGTCCATGTGTCACAAGTTCTTTAGCTTCTATATTTCCCATACTATTCTTGCCCTCCCCTGTCTATTTTCTACCTACCATCTGTGCCACTTATTCTCTGTACATTTCCCCCCCCTTCCCCCCTCCCACTCCCCTAATGCTAACTCTCCATGTGATCTCCATTTCTGTGGGTCTGTTCCTGTTCTAGTTGTTTGCTTAGTTTCTTTTTATTTTTGTTTTAGGTGTGGTTGTTAATAATTGTGAGTTTGCTGTCATTTTACTATGCATGTTTTTTATCTTCTTTTTCTTAGATGACTCCCTTTAACATTTCATAAAATAAGGGCTTGGTGATGATGAACTCCTTTAACTTGACCTTATCTGAGAAGCACTTTATCTGCCCTTCCATTCTAAATGAAAGCTTTGCTGGGTAGAGCAATCTGGGATGTAGGTCCTTGCCTTTCATACTTTGGAAAGAATACTTCTTTTCAGCCCCTTCTTGCCTGCAAGGTCTCTTTTGAGAAATCAGCTGATAGACTTATGGGAACTTCTTTGTGGGTTACTGTCTCCTTATCTCTTGCTGCTTCTAGGATTCTCTTCTTCATTTTTACCTTGGGTAATGTAATTATGATGTGCCTTGGTGTGTTCCTTCTTGGGTGCAACTTCTTTGGGACTCTCTGAGCTTCCTGGACTTCCTGGAAGTCTATTTCCTTTGCCAGATTGGGGAAGTTCTCCTTTATTATTTGTTCAAATAAGTTTTCCACTTGTTGCTCTTCCTCTTCTCCTTCTGGTACTCCTATAATTCAGATGTTGGAACGTTTCAAGATGCCCTGAAGGTTCCTAAGCTTCTCCTTATTGTTTTGAATTCTTATTTCTCCATTCTTTTCTGTTTGGTTGTTTCTTTCTTCCTTCTGATCCACTCTATTGTTTTGAGTCCCAGTTTCCTTCCCATCACTATTGGTTCCCTGTGCATTTTCCTTCATTTCTCTTATCGTAGCCTGCATTTGTTAATCTAATTTGCAACCAAATTCAACCAATTCTGTGAGCATCCTGATCACTAGTGCTTTGAACTGTGCAGCTGATAGGTTGGCTATCTCTTTGCCGCTTAAAAGTACTGATTCTGGGACTTCCACCTCTGTTTGAGCCATCTTTTTTTCTCCCCCCTTTGGTCTGGTCGCACCTGTTACATATGAGGAACAGAGCCTTAGGTGTTCACCAGAGTGGGATACCCCAGTCTCTGAGTTGTGACACTGTATGTGGGGGCGGGGTCTGAGAGGGAACAATGGTGCTTGCTGCACTCTCCATCAGACCTCAGTCCCTTCTGCTGCTTCCCTCAAGCAAACTGGGCCCCTCTGGTGCCAATTCCCGTGTGGGAGGGCTTGTGCACCCTGTGGGACTTTCCAAGGACCTCTCCTGTGAGGCTGGGAGTCTCTCCCTGTGCCTCAACTCCCAGAGGTGTTTTCAATTAGTGTCCCAAGGCTCTATTTCCCAGCGCTGTGATCCTGGGTTGCACGCAGTGCCTTGCTTCACAATTCGCACCTCTCTGGGTCTGCTGTTTGTCACCCCTCAGCCAGGGTCTGCCAGCTGCCGCTTGCGCGCTCTGGGTTTGCCTGCCCACTGTGGACTTGCATGCCTCAGATGACTTACACACCCTCTTCTCTCTTTGCTGTGACCCACACCCAGCTGCCTGACTCCGCCCTTCCTACCGGTCTGGATGAATGGGTCTATTTTAACTTCTTGGTTGTCCGACTTCCATACAGTTCAATTTTCTGTCAGTTCTGGTTGTTATTCTGTTTCTAAATTGCTGTTGTCCCTATCTTGGTCCCTATCAGTGTGTCTACCTGTGCCTCCATCTTGGCTGGAAGTCCTGTTCATATTTTTTATCTTTTTTTTATAAGTCCCTTTAACATTTCATATAATAAGGGCTTGGTGATGATGAACTCCTTTAACTTGACATTATCAGGGAAGCACTTTGTCTGCCCTTCTATTCTAAATGATAGCTTTGCTGGATAGAGTATTCTTGGATGCACTTCTTTCCAGCCCCTTCTTGCCTGTAAGGTTTCTTTTGAGGAATCAGCTGATAGACTTATGGGAACTTCTTTGCGGGTAACTGTCTCCCTTTCTCTTGCTTCTTTTAAGATTCTCTCCTTATCTTTCACCTTGGGTAATGTAATTATGATGTGCCTTGGTGTGTGTTCTTTTTTGGGTGCAACTTCTTTGGGACTCTCTGAGCTTACTGGACTTCCTGGAAGTCTATTTCCTTTGCCAGATTGGGGAAGTTCTCCTTTATTTATTCAAATAAGTTTTCACTTTCTTTCTCTTCCTCTTCTGCTTCTGGCATCCCTATGACTAGGATGTTTCTGGAACATTTAAAGTTGTCCTGAAGACTCCTAAGCCTCTCCTCAACATTTTGAATTCTTACTTCTTCACTCTGTTCTGGTTTATTTCTTCCTTCTGCTCCAAACCATTGGTTTCAGTCCCAGTTTCCTTCCCATTACTGTTGGTTCCCTGTACATTTTCTTTTATTTCACTTTTCATAGCCTCCAATTTTTCCTCTATTTTGTGACCATACTTAACCAATTCTGTGAGCATCCTGGTTACCAGTGTTTTGAACTCTGCATCTGATAGGTTGTCTGTCTCTTTGTTGCTTAGTTTTATTTTTTCTCGAGCTTTGATGTGTTCTTTCATTTGGATTTTTTTTTTCTTTTTGGTCTGGGTGGGCCTGTTATGTGGTAAGGGGTGGAACTTTAGGTATTCACCTGAGTGGGCAACCCACTTTGCTGTGGGGGTGGGGTCCAAGAGGGAACAGTATGGTTTGTTCACCTCTATCTCAGCTTTCAGTCATTTCCTCTGCCACCCACAAATTGGGCCCTTCTGGTGCTGATTCCCAGGTGCATGGGTATGTGTACATTCTAGGACCCTGTGAGTCTCTCCAATGAACTCTCCTGTGAGGCTGGGAGTTTCTCCCACTGCTGCCTCAAATCTCATGGGTTTTTTTAGTCAGAGGTTTTGAGACTTTATTTTCCCTCACTGGAACCCTGGGTTATGTGGTCTGTCTTGCTCCCCAGTTGTTCCTCCTGGTTTATCCGCACACAAATGTGGGATCGCCCACTCTTCCAGCTGCTGCCTCGCCCACTCCAGTCCTCCAAGTTGCCACCTTGCCAAGACTCCTCTGCACCTAGCTCCCTGTCTCTGCCCCTCCTACTGGTCTGGATAAATATTTCTTCTTTAACTCCTTGGTTGTCAGACTTCCATACAGTTTGGTTTTCTGTCAGTTCTGGCTGTTTTTGTTTTTAAATTTGTTGTTGTCCTTCTTTTGTTTGTGTGAGGAGGCATACTGTATCTACCTGCACATCCATCTTGGCAAGAAGTCCAGCTTTGTATCTTTTATTATTTTTCATCTCTGAGGTTTGTTTTAGAGGTCTAGTTGATAATTAAATCAAGAGCTGATCTAAGTGATTTTTTAAAATATGAAGATTCAATAGAGAAACTATCATTATAAAATATGAATTTCTTTTGCATTGCTAAAGTTTGCCACTACCTTTCAACATAATTATCAGATAGTAGATTCCTGATGAAGAGTAACATGAACTAACATTAGCATCATCAGTGTTTTTGTATTTGTATTACCTTTAGATTTCATGTTGGCATCCGTGGTTATGACAACAACAAACATCAAGGGCCCACATCACTCGCTCCTCAGTTAGCCTGTATTTCTCAGGGAGTACTTTTGGCATGTTGTACGAAACATTACCAGATGACACAGCCTTATGCTGAGTTGTGTTTTTGGTTTTTTTAATCTTTGTTTAATTTCTTTTGTTATGGTGCTATATAATTACTGATTAATTGGTTCTGCAAATTCAAATCCTTGTAATTAAACATGAAGAGATGATACACAAAGTAGAATTTGTTACACTTTGAGATAGTTGTTGCAGAGGCCTTCTGGTAGATTTAGGGTTGGTGAGAAAAAAAAAAACAAACTCATTCCAGATAGCAGTAGGTGTTTTCTTGTAATTGGAGATTGAATTTGAATCTACTGTTGAAGACTTCACCAATCACATATTTACAATAGGCTGAGACCTTTTCCAAATAATCTTTCCTCCCAGATCTGGTTGAGTATTATAGAATTTACTGAGGTTGACTTGGCTTTGATGGATGAATAGGATTCTGGGATGGGAGAATCCCATTTTAGGCAAGGAAGCATGTAAGTGTTTGGCTTGCAAACAGCTTCGGAGTCCTGGTGGAGGAAGCAGTGGGAAAGAAGAAAGGATGAAATGTGGGATGGTTCCTATGCCTCATGTACCTGGCTAAGTGACTTCCTGTGTTTTTGAAAGCACAGAGAGCCATGCACATTCATGAACCCAGGAGAGAGACAGATGATCAATCTGGATTTTAGAAGGAGGTCAAAATGCTTAAAGTAATGGAAAACAAAAAAAACTATGTAGCTATTTTTAGTTAAGTCTTAATTCAAACCCAAAGTACTAGACTAAGAGACTGCTCTTCCTCTATGAACAGACAGTATTTAGTCTGAGTACAGAACTCCCTTGATATCAGCTAGGGATGTGTCTCTGGGGGAAAAGAGAATGCAGGCTCTGGAATGAGTAAAATCATGTGGCTTCAAATCCACTCTTGGCCATGACTAGCTGTGTGACCTTGGGGAAATTACTTAACCTCTCTGAGTCTTTGTTTCTTCACATGTAAAAAGAGACTAATTGTTGAGACAATTAAATGAGAAAACACACGTGAGCACCAGCAGAACCTTACCCACAGCCAGGGTTCCATGAATGTGAAGTCTTAACCTTCAATTCACAAATCTACCCAAAGCATCTGTCTCACAAGCAAGAGGGATGCAGTCAATGACTCTCCTAGCTCTTTTTACTGGGCAGCACTAGCAAGATGTTGCTTTTCTTTTGGGTGATGGTGGGGGGAGCGAGGGTGCTGTTGGAGGTACTGTTTTTCATAAGGAACCAAACTGTTCTAACTTCATAGGAGTTACTCTGTAAGAGGTGACCACTGGCACATGGAGAAGCAGCTGCCACATTCCTCACTGGGGCTTCATAACAGTGCCTTGGCCAGGTCCAGCTCATGACATCATAGCTCTTGAGGACTGTCCACAATAGCCAAAGCATGAATGTGCCTAGATTTTATGTTCACAAGTTCCTGCTTTCAGCCCTCACTCTAGAGGACTAGCTCTGTGCAAGCAGCTCTTCTGGGTACTGGAGATAGAGTCTCAAGACCTGGCGGAGTTTTGCCCCCCTGAAATCTATCTAGTCTGTTGGAGAAGCAAACCTTAATCAAACACATATAAAAAATCATAAACCTATGGATGTGACAAATGCCAAGAAGGGTGCTATGGACTTGATGAGGTCCTTCACACGTCCCCAGCTAAGGAAGCCTGGAAGTGAGCACTGGCCTTGCCCAGTCGAGGGCAGGGAGGAACTCTGGGCAGGCAGTGTCAGAGCTTGGGCCAGGCTGCCCTGAAAAGGAGCAGAAAGGCTCAGCATGGCATGCTATGCACTTGGACTGGGGACAGGCCCAGGAGGGCCTTCACAGGCCGCTGGGGGTTTACATCTTTATCTTCAAGGCCCTAAAGAGCACTGAGCTATTTCAAGCAGATTTGGCTTCAGAGAGGTCAGTTCAAGTTGGGGTGATGCTATCAGATTCACTTTTCAAAAAGCTCACTTTGGTTGCCAGGTGGAAAATGAGTTTCTTGGGTTTGACAACTGACCTTTTATCTGTGGAATTGATTGCTTGGTGACCATGGCAGCAGGTTGTAGAATGACATCATCTGTGATATGGAGGCACTCAGGAGTGTGTATGGCATCAGGGAACTTGGCCACAGTCCCCGGTCTATGCATGGGTGGACACTGCTTGTCTGGCCCAGAGCGCTAGGCTGTGGCCAGTGCTTACAAGGCAAGCTATTGTTTATGTCACAAGAAGCTTTTTCTTCTTTTGAGTCACTTCATGCCTGAATGCCATTTGTTGAGGGGGGGGGGGGTGTGGGGTGTACACACACACCATCTCCTTGGCTAACCCACCAGCTAAGAGAGAAATGTTCTACAGGCTGGAATGCTGTAAGAGACATTAATCTGCAACTAAAGTGCTGTAGTAACAAAAGGAAATAAAGGTGAAGAATACATTCCTTAGGTTAGCACTAATCCAGTTCCTTTGCAACAACCAAAATCTGCTTAGACCCAGTTCAATTACTTTTATAACTTGTGGTAATCCTAAAACAAGGAATTAAGTCTGAAAGTAAAAGCACTTCTACTGGAAAGATCAGAGTAACCATCCCCAATCTTGGAATTTTAGGAAAGCTTTTACTAAGAGTTTGGCAAACTGGATCTAGTTCACTACTAAGTGTGTTTAAGCATAAAGAAACATTATTTCCTTTCTGAAGAATTTTGTAGCTAAAATGGTAACTGTTAATACCTCCAAATTCATTTTAGTTATTATTTCTTTTAGCACCAATGGGAAGATCAGGAAAGCTGCCTCTTGCAATAATATGTCCAGTGACCTTGATCAAACAAGATGTGAAAAACAGCAAATACACTGTAACACATAAGGCAATACAGATGTCTAACCATTGCATCCTGTCTATGTCTCTGCTCACTGTGCACTGCTGACAGTTTATACACCTACACTAACCTGTGGATCACACTGCTGACAGTTTGCACACCTACACTGACCTGTGGATCACATGTTGAGTAGTATGGAAATAGGCAAGTACTTTGATGTCTATTCCACTTCACCTGAAAATACGATATTCAGTCTGTCCCTCTTTCTCTCACTTGTTCTCTTTCCTTCTGGGCCCTACCACCATTGATTTCTCTTCTGGTTCTTGTTACTCTGGCCACAGGGCCCCACTTTCCATTGAAAATTGCCCCTTCTGCATCCTTACCTTCCCCCAGTTTCTGGACCTGAGCTCTCCCCTAAGCTTCTCCTGTTTCTGTTGGGTCACTCATCCCGCCTTCCACAGAAGATCTTTTTTCTTTTCTTTTCTTTTCTTTTTTCTTCTCTTTTCTTTTCTTTTTTCTTTTCTTTTCTTCTCTTCTCTTCTTTCTCTTTTTTCTTCTCTTCTCTTATTTTCTTTTCTTCCCTCCCTCCCTCCCTCCATCCCTCCCTCCCTTCCTCCCTTTTAACATTTTTTTTTTATTGTTGTTCAAACAACCTCTTCACATTCATGCAAAAGCCTTGATCATGCTTGGTCTTGCTGGGTTCAGCAGAGCAGTTACCTTGTTCTTTGCCTCTTTCTAGTTCAGGCATCAACCAGCCTTTCCATTAGCACCTCTCTCCCCGATAGCACCAAATATTTTGGCACATAAATTATAGCCATTATTTTTACCTGGAATTATGACCCCCCCAGAAGATGTATTGAAGACCTCCAATTACTTCGCCATTTCTGTCCCCTTAGCCCAACAACATCTGGTGGATGGACTGAGGTTCATCCCCAGCAACTGCATTTAATAGCTGAGTAATTTTTAGGAAAATCTTGTAGCTTTGCAAAGCTTTATATTCCTTATTTATAAAATAGAAATGACAATGATACAAATCTTGTAGGGTTTTTGAAGAATTAAATAAAATTATTAACATATAATATCTGGCATATACTTAACACTCAATTAATAGTAATTATTATTATCATCATCCTTTATCCAAACTCTCATTTTAGTGAACTAATCAGAGTGAAAGCCTGAATTGTACCTACTAAAATATTTATAGGTGAAATAACATAAAAATCCCCAAAAGCCTGAGCTTGAGATAATCAGGTGAAAAAAGATGAGCAATGTGAGCAAAAACTTTGTAGTTTGATGTAGTCCCATTTGTTTAATTTATGACTTATTCAATTAATTATTTACAGAAATATTTTTTTACTTGCCCTAAAAATGTTGGCCTCTCTATGCAAAATTGATTTTGTTCCAGAGTCTGTGATAATTCTTCTGTATTCACAAAGGCTTGCAGACCCATCAGGGAACTCTGGAATGACAGCAGTAACATTATTAAATAATAAGTTCCAAGTCCCCTGGAAACAATGCTGGTGATTAGCTGGATTTGTTGATGTGAGCAGGCTGTGAAGTGCTGCTCTGGGAAACATTGTGCATGTTCCCAGATGGCCTTTGTGCTTTGTAGGTCTGGTGCTTCTGATGGCAGTCAACATATTCTCCCAGGGGCGAAAGGCCAGTCTTAGTCCATGCAGTTCTACCCAAACACAGAGCTCTCTATGTGTGTGGGAGCACCCTTCAGTGATGACCATTCAGGTACCAGGTGATGGAAGACCAGAGGAAATACGACCAGGTTCTTTTGATGGTGTATGTGTGTAAGTTGATGTCCTGTGTGGGTCTGTGTGTGTCTCCGTGCATATGTCTGTGTGTGTATCCTGTGTGTGCATGTGTCTGGGTCTACATGTGTGTCTCTGTGGGTACCTGTGTGTGCTCTGTGCATAGAGGAAGACATGAAGGGAGTCGGAGGGGACCATGCACCCAGACCCTGTGCCCATGGTGGCCACCTCTGTCAGGGTTGGCCATGTCCTTGCTGACATCTGTGTCCCATTAAGCTGCTCAGTGTGCCTCAGCAGTGGCCAAAGCAATGGTCAGAATGTCTGGATGAGCTTGGGATATTTCAGCCAGAATCCTGGGGGCACTGGCCGGGCAGGGCCTGCGGTATGTGCAGGGTGGGGATGCTGGACAGGTGGGATGGGAGGGCCCGAGGCAGCGGGCCGTCTGCGGCTAGCAGTCCAGCTGATTGAGTGTCATAGTTGTCCTGGGGAAGAAAACTGTAATCAAAACTGTATCTCTTGCACTTACATTTGTGTCCAAGTTGGGTTACTGCAGACTTACTGTTAGGGTTGATTACCTTACTGCTTGGAGGCCTCGAATCTATTTAGGTCTTCCTAATGGAAAGAACTTCCCACTACATTTTATAGTGATAATAGTCATTTCATGAGGGCAGTTGGAAAAAGTCAAGTCCATGTTTTCTGATGTGCTAATTAAAGAAATACATGGTGAGTTTTGTCTCTAGATTTTTTAAAAAATAAGGTTTAGAAAGACTATATTACTTATTTCTATTACTTCCTTGTCCTGAAATAGTAATATCATTATGTTGTCAACAGACCTAAATGTGGGCTTGGAGTTGTAGACATTTATCTCATTGTTTTTGGAGAGAGAGGACTCATATTTTTCCCAACCAATCCATCCTGACTGACTGCCCTGGAGTGAGAGGGGACACAAGGAATAGAGGGAGACAAAGTAGTTTGCAAAGGCACTGCGGTACCTGCTCCAAGAGTGAGGCCCTGCACACGCCTCCTCTGCCATTCAAGCTGTGCAGAGAAGTGTTAGATACTCTGTGTGCTAATTCACTGTCATGCTTTAGGTTGGGGGGTGGATTAGGGACTTGTATTCTGTTTGTAAATTTTGGTTTATTTCATGTTTAAGCTCTCTGGGACCTGCTTGCAGATTTCAGACATGTCTGGGTACACCTGAGCAGGACAGATGTATCCCCAGTACCCCTTTTGTCTTGTGCTCTGAAGAGGGGACAAACTGGTATACGATGTAGACTGAATTAATCCCCTTTAAAGGTGCTAAGTTCCAGATTTGGTTTTAAAAGATGTAATCTTTTTTTCCTCAAATATTACATCTTCTTTCCAAAATAGCTAGTATTTCCTGAGCATGCCCAATGCCAGACACTTTATGTACACTGTTTAAATTGCCACCGTGGGTTGATATTATCACCCCATTTTACAAATGCCTTCTAAGGGCACTCAGCCAGCCAGCCAGGCCTGCTGAGTTCTAGTGGCCCAAGGTGATCTTCAAACCACACACTAATGCTATTTGCACGATCATCTCTATAATTTTGTTTTAAATTTGAGACATACTCATCATCTTCTATAATTGAACTATATTTGAGAAATAAATGCAATCTGTTTGAGATTACACAGTTTTCTGTATAACATTTAAAATCATCTTATAATAAAAAGGATTTCTTGTATATACATAGGCAATTCCATATTAATAGGGACGTAGCATATAAATGTTCAAGTTGACAAAACAGATTAAATTATAGGCTTATTACTCATATTAAAAAAGTGTTTTTGCTTTCAAAAGAATTCTTTAAATGAATTTTCTTTAAGTAGAATTATTATAATATGCTTAAAATGTGAATGATTAAATTCTAATTCAAATCATTTACTCAAATTCTAACCTGTATGTCACTGTCTGTTTTATACTCCTAGGCTGAACCATATGAAATTGCTGATACTCACTATTTTTAATTTGCAAAATGATAATTTCTTATGATTCATATGACCTGCTCTTATGAAACATTTATCATTAGTTTCATTGGCTAGCAGTGAACTGATTTCTCCCCAATTAAAATTGATTGTTTCAGACTTCCGACCAAAATGGAGGTGTAGGTGGACACACTGTGCCTCCTTGCACAACCAAAATTAAGGACAACAAAAATTTAGAAACAAAAAAACAACCAGAACAGACAGTAAATTGAACTGTGCGGAAGTCCCAACAACCATTCGTCCAGACCAGTAAGAGGAGCAGAGTCCAGGAAAAACCGGTGGCTGGCAGACCCAGGCATGCAGGGAGCAGGCGGCTGCTAGCAGACCCCTGTGGCAGACCCTGGACGTGGGCGCGGGGAGGCAACGAGCAGACCCAGTGAGGCGTGCAAGGCAGCTGGCTGTCCGCGGTCACACATTTGCGCACAGATAAACCAGGTGAAAACAGGCAGTGAGACAGACCCAGCAACCCAGGGCCCCAGTGCCGGGAAATAAAACCCAAAAGCACTGATTGAAAACACTTGTGGAGGTTGAGGTGCTGGGAGAGAACCCCAGCCTCACAGGAGAGTTCATTGGAGAGACCCACAGGGTCCTAGAATGTACACAAGCCCACCCACCCGGGAAGCAGCACCAGAAAGGCCCAGTTTGCTTGTGGGGAGTGGCAGGGGGGACTGAAATCCGACAGAGAGTGAAGTAAGCACCATTGTTCCCTCTTGGACCCCGCCCCCACATACAATGTCACAACCCAGCAACTGGGGTGCCCCGCACAGGTAAATACCTAAGGTTCCACCCCTCAAATGTAACAGGCACAACCAGACCAAAAAAAAAAAAAAAAAAGGCTCAATCAGAAGAAGAAATCAAAGCCTCAAAGCCAATACTTTTAAGTGACCAAGAGATAGCCAATCTATCAGATGCACAGTTCAAAGCGCTGGTGATCAGGATGCTCACAGAACCGGTTGATTTTGGTCACAAATTAGATGAAAAAATGAAGGCTACACTAAGTGAAATGAAGGACAATGCACGGGGAACCAATAGTGATGGAAAGAAAACTGGGTCTCAAATCAATGGAGCGGACCAGAAGGAAGAAAAGAAACAACCAAACAGAAAAGAAGGAAGAAGCAAGAATTAAAAAAAAAAAATGAGGAGAGGCTTAGTAACCTCCAGGACATCTTGAAATGTTCCAACATCCGAATTATAGGGATACCAGAAAAAGAAGAGGAAGAGCAACAAGTGGAAAACTTATTTGAACAAATAATAAAGGAGAATTTCCCCAATCTGGCAAAGGAAATAGACTTCCAGGAAGTCCAGGGAGCTCAGAGAGTCTCAAAGAAGTTGCACCCAAGAAGGAACACACCAAGGCACATCATAATTACATTACCCAAGATTAAAATGAAGGAGAGAATTCTAGAAGTAGCAAGAGATAAGGGGACAGTCACCTACAAAGGAGTTCCCATCAGACTGTCAGCTGATTTCTCAAAAGAGACCTTGCAGGCAAGAAGGGGCTGGAAAGAAGTATTCCAAATCATGAAAGGCAAGGACCTACATCCCAGATTGTTTTACCCAGCAAAGCTTTCATTTAGAATGGAAGGGCAGATAAAGTGCTTCTCAGATAAGGTCAAGTTAAAGGAGTTCATCATCACCAAGCCCTTATTATATGAAATGTTAAAGGGACTTATTTAAGAAAAAGAAGACAAAAAACATGAACAGTAAAAAGATAGCAAACTCACAGTTATTAACAACCACACCTAAAACAAAAGCAAACTAAGCAAACAAATAGAACAGGAACAGAATCAGAGAAATGGGGATCACATGGAGGTTTAGCAACAGGGGAGTGGGAGGAGGAGAGAGTGGGAAAACGTACAGAGAATAAGTAGCATAGACAATAGGTAGAAAATAGACAGGGGAGGGCAAGCATAGTATGCGAAATATAGAAACTAAAGAACTTATGACACATGGACAGGAAGTAAAGGGGGAATGTGGGTGGGAGGGGGTGTGCAGGGGGGAGGGGAGGGAAAGGAGGAAATGGGACAACTGCAATAGCATAATCAATAAATATATTAAAACAAAACAAAACTTTTCAAGATGCTAATTTGATTTTGTCAGAAAAATAAAATAAAATAAAATAAAATAAAATAAAATAAAATAAAATAAAATAAAATAAAATAAAATAAAATTGTTTCAGATCACTGAGCCTGATCATGGCTCCCTTTCCTGAGGTATGTACTGTGGATAATTTTATTTCTGGAGCTGGTTTTTACTGAAGATCATCTCCTACAATATAATTAAGCAATCTTCAATTCAACATCTATTATGTGCAAAGTATTGCTGTGGGCAGAATTCCTTGCCCCACAACCTGTCCAAGGCTGACATAAGGCCTCAGAATGTCTAGTTCCTGGGACAGAAGGAGAAGTGTCAATGTGCCCTTTGAAGGATCCTCACACACAACATTACTGTTCTGTGCCTGGGTTCTTTCAGCATGTTTTCACCATGTTACTGGCACATATTGACATTAGTAACATGTTCCATCAATTCACACAGCTATGATTTGATGACAGATCAATTCGAACTGTCAATTAGGTATCTGGTGCATAGAAAATAGTAACTCTATCATTCTTAGACTTGTGCACAGCAGTCTGATCTAAGGGCTATGAAATCAAACCTATGTACTAAACACACAAAGGCTGAACAATTGCACACTGGGCTGTGTGTACTTGATGCACGAGAAACATGACTTCCCCTGAGGAATAAGCAGGAGAAACCGATAGAGTCAGGAACACAATGCAAAGGTTACTGCGGGGCGTATCAGCAGATCAGTGACACGGCTGGGTGGCTACTGGCCAGGGCATATCCAGTTTACTGTAATATGAGGTAGATGAATACAGGTCAGTGATGCCAAACAGAGCTTAGGCTACAGCTAAGAAAAGTCTACAGTCCAGGGGAAGCAAAGCATTGGAGCTACTATTTCACATGTCTTCTGAAAACAATACAAATGACTTAGAAGCCCAGGATGCTGGAATTAATATTTAATGTAAAAAGTATCACTAGAAATGACTGGAGGGGTCTCAGGTATAAATAATAATTTCCACCTCTGCTGGCATTTTTTCACTCATTTAGGTTGTCATACTAGTATAGTTGTGGTTTATAGGTGCACTTACTATAATAGCATGTTGATTAAACTACCCACTCAATATATCTTTCAATTCTATGCTATTAAGAAGTTCTAAATATTCCCAATGCAAATAGACCTCTATTAGTCAATAGTTCAGTGGTTGCCTCTCTTTTTTACTTAAAAAAATCATTATAAATTTGTATTTTTACATACTTGAAATGAACCCATGAACTTATGATAAGGAATTAACAAGCATACAGACTACAGAATCTGGATTTACTTAAAATTTGATGAAAAAATGAGCTACTTAAACATGATTATAAAAATATGGAGAAAAGATCCTTTCAGTATGACACGTCACTATCTCCATTAACAGTACTTTCCTCACTTAGTATGGCATTTCTACAAAGGTTCATCCAGCACAGACAGAAATAAGCGCCTGCTTTCACTTGTAGGCAGGTGAAAGTTTGAGGAGTCGAGAGAGGTAATAATAGCTGCTGTGTCAGTCTGAGTCCTCCAAGAAGCGGACACCGGGACAAGATCAGTTCTGTAGGTGACTTACTGGGGAAGATGTCTGGAAGTGGGAGCCCGTGAGGGTGAGGAGAGCCTGCATGCCCTCAGGTGGATCTGACATCCATGGATTAGGAGTGAGGAAGGCAAGTCTTGGGTAGGAAGTACTTCTGAGCAGTTTTAAGAGTCTCAGAGCAAGTCAAGTGGATGGGGGCGTCCTGAACAGTGTGCCTGTTGGAGGAGTCCCAGGTGGGGCAGAGTGGCCTGGCTCCAGCAGCCCTGCTGTGCTGGGTCCTGGGAGGGGAGGACTTCCTGTCTCCAGAACTATCTAAAGACCACTCCAATAACTGACCAAGATTTACCTTCATTATAACTCCTTTGCATTGTGGTCCCACTGGGTCAAACCCAGGGTGTCACCCATCTCTTTAAACCACAATAGTTAACATTTATGCAGCATTTAGTACATGCCAGTCACTGCTCTAGTTACTTTCATGTACTCAATTGATCCTTATAGTAAGTCTATGAGGTCGACAATATTATAGGTCCCACTTTTAGCACTGAGGAAACTGAGGCAGAGTAGTATAGGAAAGTAGGTAGTAGAGGCTGGATTCTCATCCAGGCAGTTGGACACCACAGCACATGTTTGGATGGAATATTTGTGTCCTCCCAAAATTCATATGTGAAGGCTTACCCTGTAAGGTGATGGTATGAGGAGGGAATTAGGGTTAGATGAGACCATGGCAGTGGAGCCTCTGGGATGAAACTGATGCCTTTATAAGAAAAAGAGACACCAGACAAGAAGGCAGCCACCTGTCAGCCAGGAAGAGGCCCCTCACCAAGCACCCAATCAGCTGGCACCTTGATCTTTGACTTCTAGCTTCCAGAACTGTGAGAAATAAGTGCCTGTTTTTTAAGCCAAACTGTCTCTGGTATTTTTTGAAAGCAGCTGGAGCTAAGAGTGTTTTCACCCCATATACTAATGAAAGAGGTTGGCAAGAGTTAGGCAAGTGGATAGGGCCAGACATGTGAGTGCGGTTTCCTGCAAGCTGGAGACCAGCAACGCACCCAGTGGATGAACTTGTCAGCAGGGAAGGCAGGACACATCTCACTGCAAGGCTGGTTCCCAGGACCCCAGGCCTCAGCAGTACAACTTTCTGACAACACTCAAGGGTGGTTCCTGATGCATTCTGTCACAAGCCGAACTGCATCCACAGCTGTGCTTGTCCTAGTCTGTTAGTGATAGGTGTCAGGGACAACCTCTAAGCAGCAATTTGGAAGATGACAGTGATAGTTCTGATAGTAGCAGTGTCATTGGAAGTGCAGAGCAGCAGAGCAGCAAACAGCAGCAGTTGCATGGATACTGGGACCAGTGGTGCTTTGGACAGTAAGACTAGAGAAACATACAGTGAATGGGATTCAGGTGCAAACTCTGAATCAGGAAAGAAAAATCTATATATTCCCACCCACGGATTTTGTAAATTATTTCAGTTGGTGGATTCCTTGAAATTGATTGATAGCCTCTGGCAGGTTAAACAGTCACTGTTTCAAAGAAACTGAAGGGAGAACCTATTAGCTCCAACTACATGACCCATCTTTAAGTGCCCCAAGCTAAATGGTAGACATCAGCATACTGGTTTTAGAAGCAGGGTTCCCACCAATGGCTGAGGCTCAGATTTTTTATCTTTAATGCTGGTGAAAGTAAAATAACATGACTTCTGCAAAGGCAAATTATGCCTGAGTCATCTATCACAAGGCTTTCAGAAGAGACATGTGCACTGGCTAAAGCCCTCCATCTTCCCAACTGACACCAAGCTGTGGGATCTCTGAGGTTAGACCCTGCATGACTCTGAACCGAATCAAGTTGTGGAAGGAAGGGCACTGAAGATGACCCCTTTAGCCCTGACCAGTGTGGCTCAGTTGGTTGGGCGTTGTCCCTGTAAGTGACAGGTCACCGGTTTGATTTGAGTCAGGGCACATGCTTGGGTTGCGGGTTTGGTCCTCAGCTGGGGCACATATGAAAGGCAACCAGTTGATACTTCTCTTTCACATCAATGTTTCTCTCCCTTTCTTCCCCACTGAAAATAAAATAAATAAAATCTTGAAGGTGACCCCTTCGGTATTTAAAAATGCCTTTAGTACCCAGTTTATAGACAGAAAAAAAAGGTGGAAATAAATGTACTCTTCTCTAGATGGAGACATGTCAACCGCTGAGTTCCTGTGAAACTACAGCTTTGGATCATCTTATGAATGGTCTGGACAAAGGCACAGAAACACTTTTGGATTTGCTGATGATCTGACTTCTGGTTGATAAGAATGGATTTCAGGAGCTATTTTAAGAGTCTATTAAATGAGCAAAAATTTTGGTACATGTTAATGTGAGAACATGCAAGGTAACAAATGCAATGAGAAGAAAAACTATCACATACTTCCAGGCATATGAGATCTGAGTGATAGGTTACAACCCAGAAAAGTTTCCTGGGATTAAATAATAGAATCCACTAATAGGAAAGCTAGCTCAGGGTCAGCCAGGGAAACCTGTCATCTGAAGCCTCTGTCATCTGAAGCCTCTGCCCCTTCTACTACCCCCTCCCCACATGCACATTGAACCTGTGCCGATATGGTGAGATATGCCCAGAGGCAGCCTTTTCTCTTTTTTTGGCAATCCCATGTTAGAAATTTCTCCTCTGTGTTGAGGCAACAACACTCTTTTCCTGATGTAGTTCAGTGTTTCAGGATTCCAGAGGGCAATTATGATCCCTCCTCACATAAATGTCACTTGTATTGCAAGGACTCAAATGTATGCTATAAGTCTTTTCTTTTTTAAAATAGATTAAGCAGCACATATGTCTTCAATGTTTTGTTCCATACAATCTAAATGTCCTAAGTTCCCAAGTGAGGTAAGGTTAATTTGCATCTGTCCCAAGCCCAGGACTGAATTCAGCATTTCAAGCACGATGTGGCCAGTGCTCTATGAAGGGGACCTTGTTTTAGAGGACTCATTTAAAAAAATAACAGATTTATTAAGTTATAGTTTACATACCAAAAATCTCATGCTTTTAAAGTATACAATTCACTGTTTTTTAATATGTTTTCAGAGTTGGGTGGCTATCACCACTGCCAGAACATTTGCATCCTCCCCCAAAAAAAACCCTGTGCCCATTGGCAGTCATTACCTAGTCCCCAGCCTCCAGTAACCATTCATCTACTTTCTATCTTTACAGACTTGTCTGTTCTGGACATTTTACATAAATGGGCTGAGGCAACATTTTTTTTTTTTTTTTGTGACTGCCTTCTTTAAATTGAGTGTTTTTAAGGTTTGTCCATGTTGTAGCATATATCAGGACTTTATTTCTCTTTATTGCTGAATACTATTCCATTATAAGGATAGATCACATTTTATTTATCCATTCATCAACTGAGGAACTTTTATGTTGTTTCTACTTTTTTGGCTATTATGAATAGTGTTTTTATGTGTATTCACATACAAGATTTTATATAGCCATGTATTTGCAATTTTCTCTAGGATACACTTGAGAGTGGAGTTGCTGTGGGTCACATGTTAGCTCTATGTTTTACATTTTAAGGAAATGACAAGCTCTTTTCCACAGTGACCGTACCATTTTATAATTCTACCAGCAATAAATAAAGGCTCCAATTTCTCTACATTCTCTCCAGCACTAGATAGTGTTCGTCTTTTTGATAACAGCCATCATATTGGGTGTGAAATCACTTTCACTGACATTGCCCTAAGGACTAACGAGGTTGATTATCTTCACATGAGCTTGCTTTTCATTTGTGTATCTTCCTTGCAAAAATATTCAAGTCCTTTGCCCCTTTTCATTGGGTTAGTTGTCTTTTTATTAGACCAATATCAGATATATGACTTGCAAGTACTTTCTCCCATTCTGTGAACTCTGTTTTGGGTGAAACCCAGTTTAGCTATTTTCCCTTTCATCATTTGTGCTTTTGATGTTATATCTAAGAAACTATTGTCTAACCCAAGGTCATGACTTTTTGTACCTATGTTTTCTTCTAAGAGTAGTATAGTTTTACCTTTCAAACTTAGGTGTTTGATTCATTTTGAGTTAATTTTTTTTATATGGTTGAGTTGGGGTCTAACTTCATTATTTTTTTAAATATAAATGACAACTTTTATTTGGTGACAGGCAGTGAAAGATCTTTTTTTTTTAAGTATTCTTTATTGATTATGCTATCACAGTTTTCCCAATTTTTCCCTCTTTATTCCTCCTGTGCCCTGCTCCTCCAGCATTCCCAGTCCGCATTAGTTCATGTGCATGGGTTATATATATAAGTCCTTTGAGTTCTCTGTTTCCTATACCATTTTTATCTTTCCCTGTCTATTTTAAGCCTACGAATTATGCTTCTTCTCCCCTGTACCTTTTCCTCCCTATTCCTCCCTTCCTCCTCCTCACTGAAATCCTTCCACATGACGTCCATTTCTTTGATTCTTTTCTTGTTCTAGTTGTTTGCTTACTTTTTGTTTTCATTGTTTTTTCTTTTTCTTTTAGGTTCATTTGTTGATAGTTGAGTTTGTTGTCATTTTGCTGTTCATATTTTTTATCTTCTTTTTCTTTGGTTAAGTCCCTTTAACATTTCATATAATAATGGCTTGGCAATAATGAACTCCTTTAACTTGACCTTAT